>JASDQU010502991.1:0-14928 GCA_032191745.1 Picea mariana | reverse complement strand
AGGATAACATGAGCCAGATCGTGAAAGATGTATGCCATACCCCATTGGAAAGTTGCATCGGCATTCTTTAAGCCAAAAGGCATGACACGATACGCAAAAGTACCCCAAGGGGTAGTGAATGCGGTTTTATACTGATCGGTGGGGTGACTTTGAATTTGATTATAACCAGAGAATCCATAGATAAAGGATAGAGCCTCGTGTCCTGCGCAGTCATCCATAATTTGATCGATGAAAGGCATTGGAAAGTTGTCTTTGGGACATGCATGATTGAGATCGCAAAAGTCTGTGCAAATGCAAATAGTGCCCTATTTTTTGTTAACGGGTACAGGGTTGGAAACCCATGAGGTATAGGTGATGGGGTAAATGAACCCGACAGTGCATAATTTGTCAATTTCGGCTTTGATGGCCGTTGCTTTGGATGGGTGTAGTGGTCGTTATTTTTGACGAACTGGTGTAATGTCGGGCCAGGTGTCGATGTGATGTTCAACGATAGAGAGATCGAGGCCAGGCATTTCCATGTATGACCAAGCAAAAATATCCCGATATTACTAGAAGAGGGTTCTATAGGTGGTGATTTCATGAGGAGTGCAAGCAGCTCCAATGGTGATTTCTTCGACGATGCCATTTTTTATGGAAATGTCGATTTTAATGGTTGGGGAAATTTTGGCCATGTTCCCTTCTTCAAAATCATCAAGGGCAAGAATGGGGTTTTTGAACCAATCGATAGTCCCTGATGGGATAAAATCCTTGGTTTCGACCACTTAGATGGGGTGTTGGTTAGGAGGCATGGAGAAAGAAGAGTGCACGGTGGTGTAGCGCATCCCAGGGGTAGTCCGGGTGGTTTAACTCTTTGAGTATTTCTTTGTCGCAGTGGAAGTGATGGGAATACAAGGGGTCATGAGGAGTGATAACGGTGACTATTGTCGTGTGGTTGCCCCCTGGTGAGGAATAAGCAGGGGGAACAATGCTAGGAGATGGTGAGGGTTCGCTCGACGTAAACTAGATATTGAAGTACTGAGGGGTACCCGTGGTAGTTGGGTGTAAAATGTCCGTAGGGGAATGAGCGGGAGAGTTGGGGGGATTGGGGGGTGAATCCTCGAATAAGTCATCAAAGAACCATGGAGGCATTGGAAGGGACTCGGATTAGGGAGAAATGACATGAAGAGCCTCTAGTGACGAGGTAATGTCAACTATCGACTCTACGGGTCGTTGAAGTAGGGTCAATTGGCGTTGCATGTATTAAAGGATCATAGGACACTGGTATGTAAAATGATCTAATGAGTCACATAGAGAGAAAGGGTGTCTCATATGTTCGTTGACTGAAGTGGTGACATAATGGATGTCAGTGATATTTGTTGAGGAGGACGGAGCAGGACTGGGGTTGCTCTGGAAGCTCTCGCGTACTATAGCTAATGTCTGTCGAAAGTGTGGCAGTGCTGGGAAATGGTGGGTATAATGGTCATATTTTGAACATATAGCGCAAGCAAATTTGGTCTACAACCCTTTACTACTGGAGTGGGGGGTGGTAGTGGCAGTATTGGCTATAGTAGTGAGTGTTGGGAGAGTTTGATTGAGTGGAATCAAATTCCGTAACTCTGGTAGAGATGGACAATTGTTGGTTTGGTGTCCCTCTTTCTCACATAGTTCACAAGGAGGTTGGATACGAGGAGGAAGTGGAGCGGTGGGTTCCTTCTTCTTTCTCCTACCCCCAGCTGTGGCAACAAGGTTAGTGAGTGGGGGTGTAGTGGGTACGGTGGGAGTAATTATGGGAATCGTCATGGGGATTCCTTCTTTTTTGGGGGGAAGGGATGGTCGAGGGACCATCTCTGGTGGGTGTAAATACCAAACTGGGATTGCTAACACCATATTAGGCAAGGTGTGCATTGCAGCTACCTGGAAAGATTCGATGCCTGGTGAAGGGTAAAAGAAGGGAATTTGGGTGATGGCTTGGGGAACTGTCTCCCAAACTGGGATATGTCCTTGGGGAGAGGTGGAATCGTGGATGAGTGGGGTTGACGAGTGTGCAGGGGGTTCTATAGGGGGGAGTTCTGCGACGAGTGGGACGTCAGTTATGATAGAAGCCTCTGTAGGAGGAAGGGTATCCTCTGTGTGACTTCTGTTAGATGATACGACACATACTTGATTGGAGGGATGAAGGAGTGGTGGTGCTCCATGGTAAGTTCCTAACAATGATGGATCTTTGAAAATTCTGGGACCCATCTCGACGAGTGGGTATGCGTCGTGGCTCATGTGGATGAGAGGAAGAATGTTATCGATGTTGGAAGATGGATTAGGCTCATAATGGGAGACTTCGTCAATAGTAATGATCTTCCCATTGTGAGGGAACATCATTGTCTGAAAGACGAAAGATGACACTACCTTCATAGCGTACATGTAGCTACGACCGAACAGGATATTATAATCGAGTGGGGCGTCGATAACTTTGATGTCAATGAGAATAGTCTTGCCCCCAAGTTCGACGAGGAAATTTTGGAAGAGCCCTTTAGGAGACGATGGTCATCCATCATAATCTCGTAAAGTGATGGCAGAGGGTATGAGTTTGGGGGAACCAAGTTTCTTCCATACAGTTTTGGACATAATGCATGTAGATGTACCTTCATCGATGATACACTGATGAACTGTGATGTTCCGTATTTTTACTGGTATTTGAAAAGAAATCAAGGTGGGAAGGTGAGGTTCTCTGTTGTCAAGATCAAAGGTAATGAGTCGGGTATCTGCAGGGTGGACTGCCCCCAAGGTAGAAAGTAATGATTTCCGTTGAGTGGGACAAGTCTAGAGGACCTCCAAAACTAACATGGCAATCGGGGATTGTGCTAAGTCATCTACCAAACTATAATTATGAGCTACCCTAGCCTGTGGGTTGTGGACATTCCTACGCAATGGGATGTGAGGGATGCAAAGAGGTGGCTCGGTGGTAGGGCAAGGAATCACCAACGGGGGTCTCGCTGGTGCAGGGTTTGTCTCTGGAGGGATGGGAGGAGACTCAGCGGGTGCATGATACTGTCGAGTATGTGTTTGCAGAAGGATTTTTTCCTCACTAGTGAGGAGAATTGTGCGATCTGCTGGTTGTTTGGGTTGAGGTATTGTCCCACCTGAGGTGGGGGATGTTGTGTGTCTTGTTGGTTGTTTATCACACCTTGATGTGTAATAGGATTCTGTAGTATGACAGGAGGAGGTTGTTGCACGTATTGTTGTGGTGCCTGCTGAGGGGTAGGCGGTGCTGGAGGATGGGGAAGACTACCAGAGACTTTCAACCGTTTGAAATCAGTGATTTGGGGGCAATGATGAGTGTAATGGCTGAACTCACCACAAAGTGCACAAGGGAAGTTGGTTTTAACATTATTGTTATTTCTCCCTTGGTGCCTATTATTATTGCCCCCTGGGGGTTTTGAGTCCCTGGGTTCTGGTTGCCTCCAGTGGATTGGTTCTGCTGGGGTTGATTCCCGCCTTGACCTGGGTTGTTGTTGTTCCTGTTTCATCCTTTCTTTTTGGCATTGTTCGNCCATATTCAGTTGTTCGAAATTTTGGTATTGTTGAATGACAGAGGGTTGAACAAAATTCACCCCCGCATGAGAATGTGGGGGAGCCATGGGTTGTGGGGGACCAGGAAATGGGAAGTACAGATTCTATGGTGGTAATGAACCATAATGTACATAGGAAGGTGTAGTTCTTTCACTAGTACTATAAGTTGAGGTAGAGGGGGTACCAGAGTTTGTTTGAATAGGTGGATGTATGGGGGGTGCCGGCGGTGGTCCACTGAGGGTGGAGGTATAGCAACAGGGTAGGTTGTTGATAAGGAGGTGGGGGGTAATAAGAAGTGCCCCCATATGTCGGCAGGTATTGAGGTGTTCCATACATCAGTGGTGGTTGGGGTTGTGGACCGTGGTGAGTGGTGGTACCAATTAGTCCATCTGCTGAGTGAGACATCCCAGGTTTTTCTTGACCAAATGGCACAAGTTTTGGAAAATTAGGAAGTACAGTGTATAAGTACCCTGACTATGCATTGATGAGGTCATACTTTTGAGCCTTACTGATGGATTCCTCTTCAAATTGAGGGAAGGTAGAAGCGACATCCTTACTGAGGAGAGAGACAAGGGATCTAAGAAACCAGTTGAGACACTATTGCTTGGTGGTTTCTGCTTTGCACAAACTATGTCGCCTAGACCACTCATGAATGTGGTTAGTGATATGTGTGGCTGAGGTTTGTTTGAAATTAGAAAGTAGTTCTAGACCATTGTCATGGCAGATTGGTAATTGGAAGAAGGTCAAGAATGCTTTGGCCAAGGACTCAAAAGTCATGTGGGACCCTGATTTTTCTTCTCCATACCATTTGGCTGATGAGCCAATGAGTGTGCATTGAAATAATCACAGTCTGATGGAATCATCCATAATTCTATTGGAAGAGCACCATAGGTGAAAATTCATGACATGGTTGGCAGGGTCATCACCTACCTTTCCTTCAAACTTTGGTATGTCTGAAGGTAGTTTGGTGGGCATTGTAGGCCATGTGGGAGCATGCAATATAGGATCATTGGTGATTTTTCTTAGATCTGGTATGTTGAGAGAGGCCAAATATGGCATCTGTAGTGGGGGGGGGAGGATTATCTCCAACCATGGTGTAAGTGTGTTGTGAACTTGACCCTTGAGGGGGGCTAGGTGGGTTGGTACTTCCCCTTTGAGAGGAAGTTGGTCCCCCGCTTCCGTGTAAGGGAGAGCGAGTGGACGGAGGACCTTGGGAAGTGGACCCAAGTAATGTAGAACCAAGAAAAGTTGATCCTAAAATAGTAGCACTCACAGGAGTGTGTGAAGGAGGTGTCGATGAGTGGGAAAGACTAGACACTCCCCCTAAGATAGGAGGGAGGTTTAGCAAGTGTCGTGAACGACGGGGGTTCTGTGGGTCCCCTATGATGTCCGACTAGCTGCGTGAATGTGTGCAAATGGTGGTGAGAGTAATATAGAAACAAGATCCTTTGCGTTGCAAACGTTTGAATTTTACATAATATATATCCAAATCAAACTGTAATCAGAGGTGCATGATACATAAAATGTTTTGAAAAAGAAGCATATATCTGGGTAAATGGGTTTTTTCCATGTGGGGAATCAAGAAACAAATGCTCGTGTCCTAGAAGACGTAACATCCTGCCTCTCAAATAGCACTGGACCTTCCAATAGTACTCAACAGTGGGGTATGAAGTCACTAGAAGTGAAACTAGTGAAGGATGAAATAATTGGTTATAATGAGGGGTAAAGGGGGCATATCCCGAAAGAGCTGGTGATATTTCCCAATAGCCACACAAAATCCAATCAAGGTGCAATTGCAGCCCACAATTTCCACCTGGGTAGATGTCCTACAATTTGGTCACTAGGTGCCTCAGTCAAAGTGCGACATTTAGATTTTTGGCCTAAGAAATGGGTCATGGGCTGGATCCCGTCCAAGAGGTGAGTGCCTCAAGGGGGGACGCACAAAAAAAATGAACCTCGGCCTTCAACCCTTCACGGGTATCTCCCTGCCTTATGGTGTTATGAACACTTGACTTGGAGGATTTTTAGTTCCCTATTTGACAACTTCTATGGTTTTGACAATGTGAGAACTAGATAACGGGGAGTTATTTGGATGCCTATCCTTGAAATCCTACCTAGACTAAAAAATTTCTTTTGGCACCTTCTGGGAGGTTGGGGGTGCAAACCAACCTCGTTGATTTTAAAAATGGGAGTGGATAGTTTCGTCAAGAAAATGGTGGGGTGTTTTCGGAATCCCTTTGGAGGAAACTTACTTTGACCTCCACGTTTCAAGAAGAAGCTATGTGAGTAATAAGTGACTTTTGTGTGTGAGTGAAAGTGTGCCAATTTTTAGTGAATTAGATGTCACCTTACTGCATGTGGACTTCGCTTGGTCCTTATAAGTGTTTGATTACCTAATTAACTAAGTGTCTTTGGTACCACCTTGCATAATTCAAAAGTCCCTAGGAAGCTAGCATGTGGACATGTGGGTCCGTTACTATCACTTTAACTCCCTATTGTGATGTAATCTAAGAAAAGCTTTGAAACTATCCTAGATTGATCATGTGGGCATGTATGGGCCCGTTACAAAACCTTTAAACTTCCCTAGTGATTTGATCTAAGAAAGCAAATTTCAACACTATCCTATTTTTGTAGCATGTGGGCATGTATGGGCCCGTTACAATATTAAGATGTGTTTGAAAAAGTAAACTAAGAGGAGTCCCAAGAAGGGTTGTTGTCCTCTCCTAAAGGTTTTAATGCTTTTAAGGGAGATGAAATCGTTTCACAATCTTTTTCTGATTCTCAAGATCACTTGGAGGTGCGAGAGAAGAGTATACTAAATGATTGTTATTCAACTTCTAGTCCCAATGCAAGTTAAATGTGATTAAAAATGATTTCCAGCTTATCTTGTGAGTCAAAACAAGCCATCCATATGGCGAAAAATGAAAGCAAAGAGGGGAAATTGATTTTAACCTCCTAAGTGCCTATGTGTTTTTGACTAACCCCTTTATATGATGAGGGGACTAAGTGTGGTGCAGCTTTAAAACATGCTTGAAATCATTTTTAAGAAGGCAAATGGCCTTCCCCACATCTCAACAACTTTACAATGTGAATTTTTGCACAAATGCATGGGTCTCAGTGGAGACAGAGGCACACAGAGCGCTTGTGCACGAATAGAGAAAAGTCAATAAGCGCACGTGCGTAGAAAAGAGTTGTGACTTAAGCGCATGTGCGCACGATGCACATATGTGGGCCTAAAAACCCATGCATATGTGACACACAACCGAGAATGAAAAATCCAGATGGATTTCTCTCAATTCAACTTGGAATTGGTTGATTGGTAGGTCGGCCTAGGCCAGTTAGTGCGCATGCAAGTTAAACAAACTAAAAGAAGAGCAAGAAAAACCCAAATGGGGTAGGAAATTGATAACTTTCCCCAGTGGAGTCACCAATCTGTTGCACCTCTTCTGTCACCTTAGTGAGAAAAATAGAGATGCTTGCAAGCTCAGTTGGGTTTGCTGAGCAGGACAACTGCAAGGAAAAGAGTTAGAAAAAGAAATAGAAAACAACTAAGAAATGCAATAACAACTAAATTTATGAGCATAGGGACATAGAGACAAAAAGAGCAATGAGACCCATGTCACCAATGATAAGGCTGATATTAGTGAAAGAAAACACCGAGAAGCAAGGGGACTATGAGTCCCTTCTTCCTCCAAGGGAGGGCTCTTGGACCCCCACAAGTAAGCTCTTCTTACAACAAATAAAAATGAAAAATGGTGAAAGAACTCTTTGCTAATCAACTCAAGGGGTGAGATGGATTTTCCAATGCAATGATGCAAATATACTCTTGGCAAGGATAGAGTCCTCAAGAGAATAGTGGCAGCATAACTTTTCTTTGAATTCCTTGAAAAATGAAATGTATCCATGGCCTTTTTATAGCATTCCTTTGAGATATTGTTCAACTAGTTTGTAGTGTGAAAAGAGGCTAATTAGGGCATTTCTAGGTCTTTGACCAGCCATCCAGTCGAATCCAGTCCAGATTTGAGTGTCAAATCGGCTTGGGAGCTGAACCATAAGTGGGTGGGAGGCCGACCACTCTCATAAATGCGTTTTTTCTCAGGTGCGTGGCTTTTTGCGATAACAGTCGTGCATGTGCATGATTTCTGTGTTCTTTTTCCGCGCATGTGCACACGTGCCTAGTGTCTTCATAGTGCCCTTCAATTTTTCACTACTTTGTATAGTTTTTGACCCTTTATGAATGCTTTGGTGTTAATTCGGGTCCATGGATGACTTCATCACTGTTTGACGATGCTGAGTTATTGTAACCATGTGCAGACGAAATTTCAGTGATAACATGCTTCACCAAGTAAGTCACCATTTGTTGGTCCCCAACAACTCCCCCTAAATTTTTACAAAATTTAAAGGGCCCCCATTAGAATCTTGATAATTATAATGAGCTACAGAATCAACCTTTTCAAATAGTTCCATACCTTGGCTTGCTTTGAGACAAACTTAAGACATTCACTATAGTATGAGACATTCACTACAAGAGTATATGTCAAAATTTAGAAACGAGCATAGAAATCTCAATTTAAACAAAAACGTCAATTTTTATCAACTGTTTACTTTCGTTTAAATTATGATTATGTGTTCTTTCTTTTGCTCATTGGCAAGTTTGACTATTTTGAATAATGGGTTCAATACTTCATCAAATAATATCTTGGTTGGTTTCTCATTTTCATAAAATCATTTGATGATATTAATTAATTAAATTCTTATTTCATTTTGCATCTCATTTCAAAATAAAAATAATAAAAAATAAAAAAAGAATTATCTATCATTTGTTTGATTTTGTAAAAAACCAAAAATTAATATTTTTCTCTTCTCCATTAACTTGAAGCTTCTAGAATTTTAAGATCATATTTGAAAGTAAATTATAAACAATGTTTGTTTAGAACTTATAGTTAGTTTAAATTCATTTTTTATTTTATTGTTCTAGATTTTGTTTTATTCACAATTTTTAGGTTATTCATTTTTAGGTTATTAATTTAGGTTTATTTTTGTTTCACAGGTTTCTATTATCAAATATTTGATATGGATCTGATCATGGCTTGATTTTATTATCCAAATAAGTTCAAGATGATTGATCCAAAAATAATATTGGATTGCTACAAATAATTTTATGAGCAACAATAGATAAAATTTGGAAAGGCGTCAAGATCAGACAGGCGATTTTGCAGGACTGGTTACATCCAAACCATGAGGAATTTGAATAAACGGTTGAAAACTCAAAACCAAAATGTACCCATTTACCTTTCTCATAGAAACTTTCCCAAAACAATGCACGATTTGAGAGATATTGATGTCTCTTTACGAGGTAAATTTCAGGTGGCGAAAATTAATAGTGATGCCTAGAGTGTTCACTCATTGTATAAATATATGAGAAAGTTCAGAGCCATGGAGATCCAAGAATTGGAGAGGAGGATTTTAATCCTTTCTCTTTTTTATATCATTTATTTTGTAAATTTTCTTCTTTTCAAATGGAGTAATGGATGGTTGGAATTTTTGGGAGAATGGATGAGTATTTTCAAAGAAGAATATGGAATTTCAGGTTGCTTAATGGCTTTTGTCCTGTGAGTAAAATGGTTTTATTTTCATTATAAGATCTTCATATTCTTTGAGTAATTAGTTATGCATTGATTTAAATTAGCTTTAGTCTGTTTTATCAATACATGGTTAATTGTTATCATTTATGTATTAATTTTTTCTATCTTTAAGAGTCTATTATCTTAAAAATTCTTCGAGGACTACAATATGGGCATGTGATTTTGAGAAAGAATATGGGAAAGCAATTCATCTTTGGATTTAGACCTGTGTGATGCTTATTCCATTTCATTCTTTCATTATTTTTGTATTATGAAAATGTTATTATGGTTGATTTTAGCTTTAGCTTGTCATCATATGGTGTTTTCATATTGTTAAATGTTATATGTTGTCCATAATTTCTTATTCCATTTTTTATGTGTGATCATTCGATCATTTGATTATTGTGGAATTTATTTCTAATGTTAAATGATGGATAATATCAATACTCAGAATTGAGTTTTCTTTCATTCTTAAATATTGATTATCTTAAGATCACATGATTTTTAATTAGTTGTCTTCCTGTTGTTATTAATTTACTCCATTATCAAATACTTCTTTGAATGTATTATGGAAGTTCTAGTATAGTTTTTTTATAGGTTTCCTTTAACAACAGTACAGGCAAGAGCTCATACAACATAGAAAGATAATACAAGTTTTGTTGATCAGCTACATGTTATTCTGTGTGTTATTTAGTTAAATTGTTTATGAATGAAATGATGATTACATTAATTAGCTTTGATTGTTTTTGTGTCACTATTTCAATCGTATTCATTTAGTATTTATTCGTTTAATATCTTTAAAAAAAAAATCCAAAAAGAAGTGTTGTTCATATTTGATTCATAAACTTTATCAAACAATCATTTTCACAAGATTTCATGCAAACCTTGTAAACTGTATATAAATTGTTCATAATCATTTGTATATTCACATTCTTAGATAAATATTTGTAATTATTGTGTCAATTGTTAGAATCTTTTCTTTAGTTAGTTTATTTTATTTTTCTATCTTTAGGATTTTAGTTGGCCAATGGAGCCATTAAACCCATCAGAATAGGTTACACCAAACAACTTGGGTTATTTAGACAACCTCGGACCGGATCTATTCTTCCAGTTGACGGCAAGTCAAATTTTCCCATCAACACCTGTCAAGGTCTTATATCTTTGATCGAACTACCATACTTGTTCAACTATTCTCTGCTTGATTTATTTTAGTTCTATAATGCACTGTGACTCGGACTTGGGTTTCTTGAACTCGGAAATCAATGTGTTATTGATCTTATTCAATGGTTTAGGATGGGAAATTCCCTTAACAAACTTCATGTACCAGCTCAGTGCGCGGTCTCTTAGGGTAGTACTAAACTGAGCTCGTTTGAAAGCTTTGTCGGTGATGTTCGTAATACTCCATATGGCTTCGCATAGAAACCAGTGTTGATCAGGATCTTCAGATCCATCTCCTCTGAAGGTGGGTAACCTCATCTCATCTGCCATAGAGATTCCTAGGTTTCCTAACTGAGTATGTGTTGGGCTACTAGTGATAGTGCTCTGAACGCTCGGGTGTCTCTGATTACTCTGATTTCTTAATGTTGTTGAATCAACAAGAGGAGTAATAATACTTACTTCAACAGTTTGTGCAGTTCCTGAAGCTTCTGGCTCTTCTCGACAATGTTCTTCAGCTTTACCTTCCTCTGGCCTGGCGGACTCTAAATGCTCTTCCCCCGTCATATCTGCCTCTTATCCACTGTAGAAACCCCTATCCCCGTAGTTCTTCTTAAYAGGTTCACAAGAGGAACTTCTCTCAACACTCTCCCACTGCGCGTATGTCCAGCCTCTGTATCGTTTTCGTTGTCTGAGTTCCTGAACATTAGCTATTCAATCCAGTATACTATTGTATCTTCAATATGTTCTTCTCATGCAATAGCATCTTGATATTCAGCTTCAGAAAATGTAAAAATTTTCCTCTAGGTCCCTTAAATAAATATCTCTCTTATTGGCTATATGATTCTACTCTGTCAACATCAAACCTAGTGATATACCCTCCAATGGTACTATCAAACCACTGATCTACTGCTCTTGACACATCGTTATCAACTCTCTTGACCTTCTTGATCAATGCCTACATGCAAACCATAGGTAGCCTAGATCTAATCTCAAATTGGGTATCTTCTAACCTAGCTAGCCACTTGTATAACTCTCTATGGGTTCCTCCAAAGAAAATATCGTGTATATCAGTAAAGATATATCTTTCCAACCAATCTTTTGTATTGATATTAGGGTTCTTGTTCTGGGCTTTAGTGAAGTCCTTTTCTTGATCTTCTATCTACTTCTGAATATTTTTCTTTGATGGAAACCACCTTGACATTCCCTCAAGAAGATTCTTGTCCCGGAAATGGAACCATTTGTTGGCACAAGGGAAGACCCAGGGTTCAGCTCTAAGAGCGCACCAACAAGCCCTAACTACTGGCCCTTTCGGAAACACCTGCAAGGAATATGCAGTCTCACCCTAAGTAGCTATGGGGGGGTTGCAGGATATAGATGTCTACAACCAAAGGGAATACCAAGTGGATCTAATACAAGAGAAATACATCATTTATATATCACTTGCCAGTTCAGATCTACTCCGCACAACTATCTATCATATCTAACATAGTAATGAAAATAGAAGTATATCAAATGATAAAGAACAGAGCATCAATAATACACACAGCACAAGATATATGTGGTTCACCCTCTCTCTAGGGCTACATCCACAGAACTGTGCTTTATAATATATTAAGATGAAGCATATAGTTCTTGTCTATGCTCTCAGCTAGCAGGTTTTATTTCTTCTCCTCTCTGTCTCTCCCCTTCCTGCGCACCTAGTTGAAGATCTTACAATACCAAAAGGCTCTTACTCTTAGCACTTCTCTCTCACACAATAATAATCACTCAAACCAATAACAAAACTAGAACTAAAATACCAAAAACCCATTCCTGGTCCTTTAGAACTCTATTTATACATTACAATAGCTCACTAACAGCCTTAGGCTAAGACCTACGTGTCAAAACCCTAGATACCAAAACCCTAGGTGTCTAAAACCCTAGGTCAACTTGACCCATGTTTTTAGGGCTTTGCCAGCCTGTCTTTCCTTCCTTCTCGAGCGATGCTCTGAAGCATCCAATGGTATCTTTTTATGCTTGCTAAGTTGTCCACAATCTATCTTCCTTGTTGATCTATCATCCTCAATCTCCTCGTCCAACGTCTTGATTTCTCTTACTTCACTCCATCTTTTCTATTATGTTTCTTACTTCGACCCAGTAATAGTCACTATGTCTTCCACGTAGTTCACATTTTGCCTTTCCTTCCTTGATCTTCACTTTATTCCATAACCAAGGGCCAAAAATTCCCATGAGCGAAGAGTCTTTGAACATCCCCGCACCAACACTCATGTAAGACTATTGGGAATCACCAAAAAAGGGTACATTAGATCCTACATTTGATCTAATGTCTAGGGTACAAAATGCAAGTTGATCAATTGTCACTATTTTCCCTTGATGAGGGAAGTGTAAGACCCTAAATACATATGAGATAATTTCAGTCATCTTGTAGAACCAAGTGCACTCAAGTAACAAATTGTACTCAGGATGTGCATCAATGACCTCCACAGAAACACAAAAAGTCTTACCACCTAACTCAATAGGTAAGGCAATGATATTCCCATGGGGATGGAACATATGGCCATCAAATTCTTTAAAGAATGGAACATGACATAGACATAATGCAAGTCGAGGCTCCTTCATTAATCATAGTGCGAAGGATATTTTTCTCCATCATTCTCACTTTGATCAAGAAATTGATTTGATGGGAAATCCTATGATGAACCTATTAGCGCTCTGTAAATTTCCAAGAGGTTGTTAGGAAGAAGAAATCTACGAGAGGTAACTTTATGCAACCTCTTTTGAAGCTGGGATCTAGCCCTTCCAACTTCAGAGAGGGATCTCTCTATATTGATTCAGATATGTTTCAAAACTTTTAAATATTAGGCTAGATAAATAGATAAGTCAATCTTGTGCCGTAGTGTTGTTGAGTTGGTTGAGATAGTTTACACATCCATTGGGCTATGGGGTCTGTGTCATAAAGATGAAATCCAAACCAAAAAAAACAAAGGAACCTTTCACAGGGAGAGATAATATAATCACTGGATTCTTTAGTAGCATAAATGAGGAATAACAGAAAAGATGAGAAAGACAATTACAACAAAGAAGCAATTAAGAATTTCTTTATTGTAAAATGAGAAGATAAACACTTAAATCTTTTGAGTCGGAAACCGGGTATACGAGATAAATCCTGCAACTTTCATTACTTCCAAAGATTAGATTTAGAAAACAGTATGATAACAAAGTGAGAATAACATTTAACTTATAAAGAACAACATCACCAGTGAATACACGCAAGAATCCTGTAAAAGAGCCTCTTTGTATTAATGGAAGATCTCTTCAAAAATATTACAGTCTGATAGCTTGTTGGGTGTGAAGATCAACAACCCTCAATACTTCGAAAGATGAAGTATTTATAACTCAAAATTACAAATGATCCTGTCATTAATGACTAGGACGTGCTAAATCTATTTTTATCCTAACTAACTTAACAAATTTCACAAATCTAGGAACTGCTTGATGATGTGGTGTAACTGCATGCTGATTTCTGGGTGGGCTATTGATGAAGCCTCTGCACGACCTCATCTGACTGGATAAATGACTGGGCTAGGACAGCTCATTTTCTACTTGATCAAATCACAGAGTTCCTCCCATCGAAGATGACTGGGCACGTTGACTTTGAGTAGCCTTCAATACACTTCATCCATTTCTGTGTACTTGGCGAAGGTAGGATTGGTGACGAAGATGTATCGAATCTCATGTTGAATACTGATGTCCCAATTAAGTGCATCTAGAAATGCCTTTCCAGTGATGCTACCTTGAATTCTTGTGAACTTTGAACTATCCTTAGCCACATCGGCCAGTCTCTTCTTGTAGTCTGGGAGTGTCATCAATTTGTCGTTGATTACCTTCAGACCAGGAAGACCTTTCTTTTGTAGAGCCTCAATCTTACTAAAAAATCTTTGTACCCCTAGGTCCATGGCCTAAACCTTTTCTTCCAGCTGAAGCTTTAATCCTCTCTTGGTCAAAACTCTTTTGACCTTAAGGATGGTCTCTGTTCTGTGTTCAATTTTCAGCTCTTCTAGCTCCTCCCTGGTCTTAGAATTTAGGAACTTGATGATCTCGTTCGCCTGTGTTGGCATCTCTCCCAATTCTGATCTGATCTTCTCAATGGCCTATTTTTTTCTCTACACCAATTCATTCTGCTCAAACATGATCTGTATCATGGGTCATATCTCGTTCATGGACTTGGTGATGCTACATTTTCTTTAACCTTGGCCAAAGTTTTTCCTGCCACTGTTTGCTTCCGAAGCTATTGTAACTCTTGTTTGAGTTGATCTATCACCTACTTTTACTTGGAGAGGCTAATATGAAAGGAAGATTTGAGTTCCTGAAGGTTCTCAATCTTCTTTTTGAGCCTGATGATCTCTGTTTCCTGCAGGTTCATCTTTTCCATAGACTTAGCCAGGTCGGCTGTCTTTTCCAGGGATGTCAGTGGAGTCGTGGATGGGACTTCTGTCACTGATGCTATGCTCACTCCCGAAATTGGAATGGCACTCAATGGAATGACTTCCATTGGCTTCAGTTGTTCTTTCTCTTTTACTAGCTTCTCCATCTCGGCTTCCAT
>JASDQU010502990.1:52181-72033 GCA_032191745.1 Picea mariana | reverse complement strand
GGATTATGTTCTTATCTCAGCCCTCACATGTACTATTACTCATGAAAGTGACACTTGGTTGATAGACAATGGTACTTCTAAGCACATGACAGACTATGAATACTCCTTATCTAAACTTATTCATAAATATTCACCTCATAAGGTGAAATTGGGTGATGACTGTCAGTATCCAATCAAAGGTGTTGGAGAAGCTTCCTACAAGTTAAAATCAGGAAAGCCAATGAAGATGAAGGAAGTTCTCTATGTTCTAGGTTTAAATAAGAATCTTCTCTCAATTTCAGCATTGGACAATAAAGGATTTAGAGTAGCATTTATTGATGGTCAATTTATTATGTGGCCTAGAGGGAAGACCCTTGATGATGCAGTAGTGATTGGAGTTGAAGAAGGAGTACTCTACAAATTAAAAGGACATTCAGACTTCACAATGGTTCATGATATTGTGAATCCTAGTGAACTATGACATAGGAGATTTGCTCACCTACACTACAAATCTCTTCCAGTTGTGAGAAAAATGGTGAAATGTATTCCATAAATCCAAGAAGAACCAAATGGTGTGTGCAAAGGATGTGCACAAGGAAATAATTTGAAGCCAAAGGAGTTTTGGACATCATGAATTCAGATGTACGTGGACTGATGTTGAAATCGTCACTAAGAGGGTATGCATATTATGTATCTTTCATTGATGATTACTCCAGTAAAACTTGCATTTATTTGTTAAAAGCAAAGAATGAAGTTTTTGGAAAATTCAAAGAGTTTAAGGCTCTAGTAGAAAAATTGACAGAGTGGAAAATAAAGACCTTGGGATTAGACAATGGAGGTGAATTCACCTCAAAAGAATTCAAGGAGTAATGTAAGGAAGTTGGGATTAAGAGGGATATTTCTACTCCCTATAACCCTCAACAGAATGGAATAGCTGAAAGGAAGAACCGAACAATTGTGGAAGTAGTAAAGGCCATGATCCATGATCAAGATATTCCTATGCATATGTGGGAAGAGGCAACGAAGATGACAGTGTATGTGCAGATTAAAGAAGGATTTCTATGGATTGAAGCAGGCACTCAGAGCATGGTATGATAGGATTGAAAATTTTCTGATGAGATTGGGTTTTTCCAAGAGCAGTGCAGATCCTAACCTTTACCTTAAGGTTGAGGATGGTGAACCGATGATTATACTGTTGTATGTAGATGACCTATTTCTAATAGGTGCAGAAAATCTCATCACTGAATGTAAGAGAAAATTGGCTACAGAATTCAAGATGAAATATTTAGGAATAATGCACTACTTCTTGGGACTAGAATTTTGGTAGCGATTGGATGGGATTTTCCTAAATCAAGGAAAGTATGCTGTGGAAATCTTGAAGAGGTTCAAGATGTTGGAATGTAAGGCCATGGTTACCCCAATGGTATCAAATATTAATTTGTTGTAGGATACAACTTCAGAGATTGTGGATTCTACCTTATATAGGTCGATAGTGGGATCGTTGATGAATTTGATGAACACAAGACCAGATATATGTTTTAGTGTGAACACCCTAAGTCAACATTTGGAGAAGCCCAGACAGGTTCATTTGGTTGCAATAAAACATGTGTTGGGGTACCTTACGGGTACTCTAGATCATGGTATATGGTATAGATATGAGCATGAGTTTGGATTGTATGGATACTCAAATTCAGATTGGGCCATCAGTATTCCTAATCGAAAGAGAACTTCCAAATACAGTTTTAGTATTGGCTCCATTATGGTCCCGTGGTGCAGCAAAAAGTAGTCATGTGTGGTACTTAGTACGACTGAATTTGAGTATGTGGCAGCATGTGTAACGAGCGGAGAAGAAGTATGGATTCAAAAGTTGTTGTCTAGGTTATTTGGTCTCAGATTGGAGGCGACCTGCATTTGGTGTGACAACCAAAGTTGCATGAATTTGTCAGAGAACCTAGTGTTCTATGATATGTCGAAGGATATTAAGATCATTTACTACTATATTAGGGATATGGTACAGAGGGGAGCAATGACGCTCCAGTTTGTGACTACCGAGGATCAGGTTGCAGATGTATTCACCAAGCCACTGTCGAGGAAGAAGTTCAAGTCCTTTAAGGACAAGCTTGGTGTGGTCCCTCTTCAAAGGGAGTGACTGGTGGAACTCATCCAACATGAAAAAGGGCTAGCACTGAGACATGAGTGCACATGATCAGGTATTGATGCATCACAGGGAGTGGATGTCTTGGGGACCTATTGTAGCTATTGAGAGCTACCCACATACCTTGGTTGAATGGGGTGAAGTCATGTTTCACTATAGATATCCGAGGATGTATAGATTGACATGTTCAACATTCAATGGATGCGATCTCATGTGGTATCAGACTTGGAGTCTGTGTTTGGAAAGAATACGTTTCTAGTTAAGAGGAAGTGTTAATATTTTTGGTGTAACTCCGAAATATATTCTTGTATATTTGTTTTATCCAAACCTTTACAAGGTTATTATAATTATATTACACAAGTTTGATCAACAAAAAATATTATATTATTGGTATTTTACTTATAATTGTAAAAATCCCCATTGTGGATAGTCGACTCTGTTTTATGGGTTAGTTAGGTAAAGAGTCATGTCTCTTCAAGAGACACTGTTGTGTATAAATAGAGGATAGGTTCCTCTCATTTGGACACACACTCACACACTTCTCTTTTTCATCTTGGAGCACATAAGAAGGTCTATCACACAAGTCTTGGAGACTCTTTCTTTTGGTGTTTTGGTCTTGGCATTTCTTGTAGAGATATAGTGCATCATTATACTAGTTGACTGAATCTATATTGAAGATTTTGGTTGATGGGTTTTCTCCCCCACAAGGGTTTCCTAGGATAATATTTGTGTTCTATTGTATCTGTGATTGTCTATATTTATGTGATCCTACTACATTTTCTATTGGATCAAGTAATTGTAATTGTGTAACTAGAAAATTTAAAATTCCAACAGGTATGTGGGACCATGTGCATGATCTAAAAATGCAGAAGTGTTTCACTTCTGGTTTCCTATTGCTCTAGGCTTCAAAAGGAGTCATGTATTTCACAAATTTGCGAGGAGAGGGATTCTGTATATACGTGGAAAAGTTGATTTCTTCAGCCCAAATTTTGGAGGGAAGGGACTTTGCATGCATCATGAAACTTGCCATCTCTTTTAGGAATCAATTCTTCCTCCCATCTACATTGTTCTGCTACAAAGTGTATGGAAGTGTGTGCTATAATTGAATACCCAATTCATCACAAAGATGTTGTATATCCTTGTTTACATACTCCCCTCCATTATCTATGAAGATGATATTTATCATCTTCCTAGACTGCTTCTCTGCATGTGCTTTGAAATCCTTGAGATGTGCAAACACTTCAGATTTTATCCTAAGAAACTACACCCATGTGTATCGTGACCAATCATCAATAAAATTCAATACATATCAGGCCTTTCTTATGAAAGGATGAGGGAAAGGATCCCTGAGATCACTTTGAACAACCTCCAAGGGAGAGGAGGCCTTCCATTCCTTCCCTTTTTCAATTTTCTCTTGTGGATGCTTACCAAAAACACATCCTTGACAAAATCCATCAAATAATTGTATGTCCGACAAACCTTCCACCATCCCCAGCATGTACCTAAAATTTAAGTGGCCAAATATTTCATTCCAAATCTTACTATCATCATTGGCATGAGTAAAAAGCAATGTAGAATTTGATTTAGCAACAAATTTAGAGAATGTGTGCAATCTAGATTTATGATCTACCTGACCTACAACAACTTTGGAGTTGTCTTCCATGTCAAATATTGTCACAGAATTCGTTGTGAATTACACCTTTTTCCTTGTTTCTATATGTGTGATTTGGTACACATAGAGTATATTTAGGGAGTGTTTAAGAATGTGCAAGACATTCTAAAAAATTATATTTTCCCTTTCACAAAGACTTCTACTAGAGAGTCATCTCCCATGAGAATGGGAGGACTCACGCATGTTCTTAGAGATGAAAAGACATATTTTATAGCTTCCATGTGGTGTGATTCTTCTCAATCAATTATCCATGCATATAGAGAATAATTAATTTCAATAAAATCATGCACATTACCTTGAGTTTCTGGTGTTTTTTCTCTCAGCTTCTTCTTGTCATTCTCAAGAATGCAGTCTCAAAGATTGTTATACTAGAGTTTTTGTGCCATGAGGTCAATGGTTTTCTTCATGCAAGATGATTCATGATGTTAACCACAATTTCAATAACTTCACTTTGATTCCCTTTCTTTCCCTTTCTCTCTTTAGAGATGGAGGATTCATCATAAGGTTTCAAGTTTCCTCCCTTTCTTGGATCTAAATCCTTCTTTCCTTTTCCTTTCTGTTTGGATTTCGAGTTGGATTTGCTGCTCTCATTCACAACAAATGCATTTTCTTTGTAGCTCTTGATTGTTCCCATCTTGATGAGTTTTTCTTGCTCATGATTCAAGGACTCAATGGATATGTACAATGTGGGCATTGTCCAAGTTAAACCCAATATAATCCTTACTGTATGAAATGTTGAGACAAAGATGACATATTCTGCACCCAAATTTGATAGAATAAAAATAATCAACTATTTTCCTTGCTTTGATTTATCAATCCCACATCCTTTTAGTTGAAGCAATAAGGATTTGAAATTCATGGAGAAGTATTGGACATTCTTAGAACTATTTGGATCTAATGAGTTTAACTCACTCTCAAGCATGTGGCCACACATCTCATCTTGTTTTTAGAAGATACCTTCCAGAGTCGTCTAAACCTCATTTGGAGTAGTGGAAGATTCAACATGAAACAATAATTTGGGAGAGATGTACATGCAAAGGAGACCGAAGGCCTTGTCCATGAGATTGAAGTATTTGGGTTTCTCGATTGTGGATGTGGGTTCAGTTTCTATTTCCATGGTTATTTGATATAATCCATTGCCTCTCATTAGAAGTAGAATCTTTGGATTCCAATCAAAGTAATTGTGTGGCGTAAGAAATGTTGATGATGAAAATTCCATTCTTTGTAGTTGCGTCAATCTTATGTACCTGCAAATGATTGTTTGTGCGCCTTCTTCCTAGCACATGTGGGATTTGATACCATATGAAAGTCTAGTGAAACTTGCATAAATAATATATCTAGAAACAATGAACACAAAACTTGTAAAGTTGAGAGAAGAAGAGAAGAATTAGAGAGAAAGAATGAAATAATTGTATTCCACACAATGAGTGAATGAAAAATAAAAAATAATATACTCTACATGGCTGAGATAATGCACGATAGTAGTGATCTAGAGAGATGTGGACACACATTGATAGAAACAAGAGTGAATTGGCACCTAGTCCTAGTTAGTTGGTCATGTAGACATCAATTAACTGGCTCACACAAGTGGAGTGGAGAGAATATCATGCATGCATATGTGGTGTGCCCTCCTATCCTCATGCATGTCAATTTCACCCTCCTGGTGATGATCCCAAGTTGTGCATGCAACATTTGGTGATAATAGTGAGGTTTCTATAAGAGACTTGAATCCACCAGTCTAACTAAACAGGATGTGGCTCCCTCATCAAAGGGATAATATTATAGACCAAAGGTTCCCTCAACATAGACTAATAAACTCAGGAAAATAAATACTAGGTGGGTGTGTAATATCTCCAATATGAAAGAGATCCCGAATAAGGATTGAGTGATTTGAAGGCTGAGAAACTAGTGAAGTAGACCAAGATTAGTCATTTCAAATGAATATTGAATCCTTAGATTTAGTTTTGCAATGCAGTAATTCACGTTGTTTGTCATAATCAAGTCATCCACATATAACAAAAAAATGAGGATTTATCCATCCCAATGACAAATACAAAGCTCTGGTTCAAATTCATAGCAATAGAATCTATAACTGAGAAAAACATTATGAATCTTCTCATCTAAGGAGGAGGTCCCTACTTGAGTCCATATAAATATTTCTTAAGTATGTAGACCAAGGGTATAGGTCCATCTTGAAAACATTCACGTGGATGTTGCATATTGATTTCTTCTTGAAGATATCTATGAAGAAAGGCACAAGTTTCATTGTAATCAATACCCCCCTTTTGTGAAAAGACTTTGGCAACAAGTCGAGCCTTAATATTGTCACTTTGTTTAATAGTTCCATACTTAGTCTTGGTCTCATACACCCATTTACAACCAACATCATTCTTACCCTTGGGTAAGGAGACCAATTCCCAATTTTTTTATTTATTAAAGATTCATATTCAATATCCATAGTTGCTTCCAATTTAGGGAATTCTTGCCCTGATTATAAATAGAGAGGTCTTCGTCGATGTCTACCTTGGTTAGAAGGACTTGAGAAGCAGGAGTGTGCTAAGGAGGGCCAAGTTCACCTTTAAGTGAAAGAAAATTGATAGAATCCAAAAGAGTAGATAAAGCCCATTTGGGCATGGGCCTTGGCCTATTTGGAGTAGATGACTTTAGAAGAAGGGTTGCATTCGACATTATTTAATTTCACAATTCTTCAAATGCTAGAAGGTGAAATCATTACAGAAGAAGATACTTTGGGAGAGTTAGTAGTATTACCACCATCAATATCTATCAGTCTTATCATTGTAGAAATAACACTTGAGGAAATACTCATGTAGGAAGAATTATCATTAGAGTGTGGATAAGAGAGGTCCATTGGAACTGTTTGTAAATCATTAGTGGAAAGCATTGGGAAAGATCTCGACAGTCCATGAGTAAATATTTCATCACTTCCAAATATTATAATAAATGATAATAAATGATCAAAGGATAACCTCAACAATGATTATAAATATATTAGTGATAAATATAAGTCTGTTCGAGTCATATGTGAAGATGATAATAATATAATGATCTAATTTAAGGCCAAAACAAAGCTAGGCACCAAATTGATGTATGGAACTCCCTTGTTTGTGGGAAAAATGATCCCCTTTGCCTTGTGATTTGATTGCTTAGTCTATGGAGGTGTACATATAATACTCCCTCTAGATTTGAACCTATTGCCTTCACAAGAGAACGCCAAAGATATATGTTCCCTTAGGAATAGCAAAATTTTTAAGAGAGATCAAGAAGATCACAAGATGATGCTATAAAAATAAGAGTTTTGGTGTATTAATATTCAATTCAAATAGGGAATTACCCCAAAAGAGGTTATTGATTCTACATGAACAAGTTTGACTAGGTCAACTTTAACCACTCCCTAGTATTATAATAAATGATCAAATGATAGCCTCAATAATGATTATAAATATATTAGTGATACAAATGAGTATGCTCACATCATATGTGAAGATGACCAAAACCTAGTATGGGATCCCCTTGTTTGTGGGACAAGGAATTCACTTTACTTAGTGATTTGATTGCTTAGTCTATGGAAGTGTACATACCCAACCCCCTCTAGATTTGAAAACATGACCTTCAAGGAAGAAACACATGTTCTTGATAACAATAATTGAGATTATAGACAATATTAAACAATATCAGGTCATGAAAATGTTAGTCTAGTCCTTGTTCATTGGACAAGGGTCCCCTTTTACATAGTTCCATTCAAGAAAGAGACATATGTTATTAACTTCTATAATTGAGAGGAGAAACAAAATTACATCGCAACAATGTTAAATTGGTTTACAAATTTATATTCATAATTTTTAGCACACTTGCCATGTTAAAGACACTAAATTATAGGGTGTATCAAGTTTGGATTGGTGGAGCAGCTAGGGTTCCGCAATGCGGGAAAGGTTAGGAAAAAATGATGGTTCGCAGGGAACAAAGGAAACCCACCATCAAGGGAAATGATTCATTGCAGGTGGGTCAAGAACCCTCACATCAGAGTTGTGCAGAAACTATCTACGAGCTACTGATGAGATTTGAACCGAGCGAGTGGACTAAGAAGACCGTCATGGTATATGCAGATGGAATTTATGATTTGTTTCACTTTGGGCATGCACAATCATTGGAACAGACCAAGAAATTACAGTGCTCTCTTGCCTCTGTTGATGCTTGCAATGAATCTCAGTGGGAGCCTACCCACTCTGTCTCAGCTCGGGGTAGACCTTCGACCCCAATATGCCTTGGTTATTTATCCAGGACGAAGTTTTTTCCAACGCCCAGTCATCACCAAGCTCCCTCCATTCAACGAAATTTCAATATTTGGGAACGAAGGGCCTTCCCTCACCGCCCCGCGGGTTGCTTCGAGATTGCTGCAGGCTTCCCATTTTTTTAAGACCATCGCCAACTCTTATCTCTTCTTGCAAGCTCATTATTCAGACTCTGTTTTCGAGATCAAAACCCAGATCCACCAGGTGACAAGTATTCTTCTTTTCTTTCAACGACTTATATTTGAAGGCCGATAACTTGTGGATGGATCTTTGCTGCGGGGTTATGGGAATTTAAAGAATGCAATCATTTATCTCGTTTCTCGTCTGCGTGGAGGAGTGTATAATGACATGTGTGCAAATTAACCCCAATCAATGGTTGACCATTATTTCTCCAGTTTTCCTAATTGTCATTTGACATAAATATGGGTAAACCATTTATTGTTTATGTTAATGATTTGGTGGGTTTTTTTGAGTGGTTGAGTGTTGTGAATTACAAACATGAAATCACATGATTAATTTTCCGGACTAGATACCTCTGTAGATATTATTAAGCCTTCCTCTAAATTAGGTTGCGAAAAATGCAACCTATAGTTTGCTTACCATCCTCCAAATGAAAATAAATACCCAGAGGATTTGCCTACCTCTTTCCATTTTACTTTTGGAATTGAAATGATGAATACATCTATATTTCTTTATCAGAAAAACAACGTGCTATAAATTTAAGTGCATTTTCCAATCTCCATTTCAAAATTGACACAAGGGATATTCCATGTTGTGGCTATTCCATTCCTTCGCATTTTTTTGGGTTGAACAATGTTATACACAATGCAATCTATCCACTTATGGAACACACATGTAACTAGCATACATTCAATATTTCTATAATTTTTTCCATGATTATTGAATAGAGCTTTGCAACAATGATGAACTGATAGAGATGGTTTTGATAAAAGAACCTAAAGTAGGAATAGAAGGATCTGATTGAGATGTTTTCCTAACTGAAGGGGTTGAGTAACGGGTTGGCAGAGGGGCCAAGGGAAAGTAGGTGAGTGATGGAACAATTTGTTTGTTACAACTTTATGAGTTGTTTTTTTCTTGATCGAGCAAGCTGAGCTAAAACTCTTGTCTTTGCGAAATTTTCTCTCCAGTTGGCCTGACTTGAAGGGAGAACCTATTTGTTCTCTAATCGAAGGCACATAATTCTTAGTCATTTCTGGGATCTTTTCTGAAAGGAAATGGGAGAGTAGGCATTAGTATTACACACAAACCAAAATTGTGATGAGCGCTCTATTAAACAATGAAATAGAGTACATATAAATACATGATGTGTTAGGGACCTAACCCCTCACATAGATAGAATAATATATTTTCCATGCAATAAAGGCTGACATTAGTTAATAAGGCCTAAATATATTTTCCATGTAATAAAGGATGACATTAGTTAGTAAGAGCTATTTAATAAATGTGAACAAGTCAATGTAATAAGACCTAATAGAAGCTTTTGTTTCTAGAAATATCTTCTTCTAGAATGTTCTTTAGAAGATAGATTTAGTATAAATAAGAGTAGGAGGCATGAGAAAGATTGTATTGAGAATTATTGTAATAAAGCTCTTCTTTGATGGAGGTTTCCCCCTCGAAGAGGTAAGTGAACATTGCTTTCTTTGAATAAAGCTGGTATTAATTCTGATGTTGCTCTTCTCGTATTTTGTTGTTCCATTGATATCTGTTGAATATTAATGTTTCTTCATATTATATTACATCTGGTGCCTTAAAAGTGGTATCAAAGAACTTTCCTTGGCAGTAATTGTGGGTTAATTTTTTTCTAGGGTAGATATGTGTTCTGACATCTTTAAACTACAACAATTCGTCATTCAATGCATAAATCTGTGGTCAGGGAAGCATACACACATGAAATACAATAGGTTTTTAAGCTCACATTGTTGGACAACCTTGTAACCCTTGTTGGCACCCCTTCAAGTGGTAGCACATTAGACATCACATGTATAAATACTTTCTCTTCCAGGTACCTATGATATATTGGGAGACCCCCTAGCTATCCTGAAATTAGCCATAGATCAACCGTTTGACCGCCTGACTGCTATAGTGCCACTAAGAAAAACAATCGGGAAGATACTCTCTAGTACCTGAGTAATCGGGTGGTATGGCTAAGGGTACGGTCTAGCCTCCTTAGTTGGTTCCTTGAGATATTGGGCCAAGTACTATTGTTCGACCCTGCACGTATATCAGAGAGTTATAGCACATGGAAAACCATTGTTTGTAGGAATCCTGAAAAAATTAACCCTTGGGATAGAAATAGAATAGAAAAGGAACATATAAGATCTATTTCCGTGAAACCTTTCCCACCACATTTTGGTTGCAAAATTACTACACATTTTTTCCTGTTAAGAATTTGGGCACTTTGACATTGTAGTATTATTCAGATCGGAGTATAACTCTACAGGAGTAAAACAAAAGTCTAGGTCTTGCCTGCACCCTTATTTGATACCTATCTCATTGGATTCACCTTTTCTCCTTGGTCGTTTTGATACCTGTCATTTTTAACATTTTTTCTACCCCATGGTCCCATACCCTTCTCGATAACCTTATTTCCCACTTATCCCATTGGCTTCCTCTCATTGCCTTGATCATAGTGGTATATATCACTTATCTATTTTTATTTTATTTGTTTATTTTTTCTGTGGACCCACCCCTCATGCCCTCATGGCTCCCACCCGCCAAGAACAAACCAATCAGAAAATGAGTTGTGACCTTACTACCCTTCAGGCCAAAGTGCTTAATGAAATTCCTATCATCCATGCCAAAATGGACCACATCCAAGAACAACTCAGTAACCAAATTGCTAAAGTCAATTCCACTCTCCAACAATTCATGAACAAATTTCAGGGCCCTTCCTGCTATGAAACACCTCTCTGTACCATCCCCTATTACTCCCCTATAGTCACGGTCCTCAAGAAGGAAGGCACTTGATGCATGTGTCCTGATTTTTTGTGCCCTTAACAAACTTACCATCAAGGACAAATTTCCCATTCCTGTCATAGATGGCCTTTTGGATGAACTCAGTGAGGCTCAATACTTTACCAAACTTGACCTACATTCAAGCTACCACCAAATATGTATGAAAGAGGAAGGCATCCCCAAGACTGCATTTCTCACTCATGAGGGCCACTATGAGTTCTTGATCATGCATTTCAGTCTCTGTAATGCCCCCTCCACTTTTCAAAGTCTCAAGAATCATGTCTTTGGTCCTTTCCTCCATCACTTTGTGTTATTTTTCTTTGATGATATTCTCATCTATAGTAAAACCTAGCCAACCCATCTCACCCATGTAGATCAAGTTCTCCATCTCCTCTCCAAGCACCAACTTTTCCTCAAACAGTCTAAAGGTTCTTTCGGCGCATATGAAGTTTAGTACCTAGGTCATATTTTTGGAAAGGATTGGATCCCAAGAAAATTGAAGCTATGAAGAATTGGCCTCACCCTAAAACTCCTAAAAATATGTGTGGTTTCCTGGGTTTAATGGGATAATATCGCAAGTTTGTTCAGAGTTATGGAAAAATTGTGGCTCCTCTCACAACTCCCCTTAAAAACAATTCTTTTAGTTGGAATCCAACAATTGACTACTCCTTCCAAGCCTTGAAAGAAGCTATGTGCACTACTCCTATACTGGCCCTACCTGAATTCACCAAGACATTTGTTCTGGAATGTGATGCATTTGGGTGAGGAATTGGGGAAATCCTCATGCAAGATGGACGCCCTTTAGCTTTCACCAACAAACAATTGTTAGACCGACATTTGGGCCAATCGATTTATGATAAGGAAATAATGGCTATTTTGCAGGAAATCGATCTTTGGAGCCCTTATCTATTGGGACAATGCTTCCAAATTAAAATAGATCATCAAAACCTCAAGTACTTCCTAGAACAATGAATTTCATCCTTGGAGAAAAAAAAATGGGTGACCGAGCTATTTGGATATGATTATGAGATTATTTATAAGAATGGCAAAAAAATGTGGTGGCTAATGCTCTTTCTAGGAAATCTGAAGATGAAGGGTCCCTCTTTTCCCTCTCATTCATTGTAGCCGACTGGGTTGTGAGGTGCAACAACGGTCACTGGGATGTGAGGGTGATTACAAGAGGTCGAAGGATTAACATAGATTAACTATTAGTATGAGGCAACTCGCTCATTGTGAGAGACTGTAGGTGTTTGGACGCATGTCGTGTTCTGGTACAAAAGGAGAATTACAGAGATTAGATTTGTAAATGATGGAGCATTTTGGTTACCAATTTACAAATGGTGCAATGGATGAATAATTTAGGGTTTGCACAACAACAAATTAGGGTTTCATGCTGAGAAAAAATGACAACGACTCAAACCAACAAGTATTGAGACCACCCTGAAGAGCTGATGGATAGTGGGCACCAAGGTGTAGACAAAATGAATGCCAGGGAATAGAAATACTGGAAAATGAATCGTTTATAGTGCTAGAGGTTAGATAAGAATATAGGAAGTTTTTCTGTACATTGGGCAGAGAGAAAACACTGGAAGAAAAATTGGAGTTAAGCCTGATCTATGATACCACTGTCAGGCCACGAGTGTCCATAAATCATAACTAAGCCTGAGCTCTGATATCACTGTCAGGCCAGGAGTGTGCATAAATCATAACTCCATGGGATGATCATTCCATTAGTTTTCATTAGCTTGATACTTAATGTTGACATTATATTA
Organism: Picea mariana; assembly: GCA_032191745.1. Classification (NCBI taxonomy): domain Eukaryota; kingdom Viridiplantae; phylum Streptophyta; class Pinopsida; order Pinales; family Pinaceae; genus Picea; species Picea mariana. The sequence continues at coordinate 59,169 of JASDQU010502990.1, read as the reverse complement.
GTAAATTAAATAATTCATATTTTGTACCCATTAAAATAATAAAGATAAAACACACATGGGAACACATGTATTCCAATACTAACAAATCAATTAATTTAGTTAAYCAAAAAAATACAATGCATATTGGTAATACAATAAGGTTCAAACAACCTTGTTAGGATATTTAGACACTTGTGAGTTAGTTAAGTTCAAGTTGGTTTAATGTGTCTTTAGGTAAATTATGTTTCTTTAGTGTTTTTTTGTAATTAACTGTAAGATGCCCTTCCATATGACCAAGGAACTAAAGGACTTAGTAGCCTAGTTGTTCCCCTAGTCTATAGTCACAACAAAAAGGGGACTAAGGTGGCAAAAATATTCCACGGAGGATGCTAAAGTCATATTATTAAAGTGACATTGGCTAACAAGGAAAAATAAGTTAATTGGCTAATATGAGATAAGAAATGGAAAAGACTTTAGAAATCCAATTAATAATTTAAGTGAGAATTAGAATGTTGTCCAGTATAAATAGGACGAGGGCTCCTCACTTCCTCATTCTTGATCATTTTTCTTATGCATTTTTCTTTAAAAACCCTAGAGATGAACACGGAGATGAAATATCCCTCTTTTCCTAGTCCAATCTTGGCAAAGGTGGTGAAACATTCCACCCTCACCATTATATACAATTCATATCTACTTCAACTAGCAATAGTGAAGAAGGGCGCATTATTGAGGGTTTTTTTTTTTCTCTGCAAAGAGGGCACAGTGCTAAGATTTAATGGGTTCAATTTGGGTTACATAGTTGGGATATTGGGAAGATCTGACCTACATGCATTCTCCATAGGTTGAGTGAATTTTCTTGGTATTTTCAAGAGTTTTTCTCTATTGTTATTTTATTTGGAGTTGTGCAAAATTTCTGAAGGAGGGTGCATTTGTAGCTAGAGATCTCTTGCTAGTGGATATATCAGGAACTTTTAGCAAGGAAAATTCACCTTATGAGTCAACCATACCCTTTTCTACAGGAGGTCATCATTATTTTGGTGTTTGAAGGCAAGTTATGTGTAGATCAAATCTCCTTGGGTCGCTTCAGCCAGTGAGGGTGCAACTCATCCAGGAAACACAATAGTTTGGAGAAGGGAAAAAAAATGATCTTATAGATCTTTTGCATGCAGCTAGTGAAGGCTTTGGGAAGCCACTATCTGTCTTTTCTACTATATCTTGGAGGTGCTATTAGCCACATCTTCCATTCTCTTATGTATATTTCCATATCTACTCTCTCTTGTATTGAGGTAATCTATATCTACTAAATAAATATGGCTCTAAGTATTGTGTCTATTCTTGTTGTCGTTTCTATGTGTTTCATTGTGTTTTAAGCTCATGTATATCATTGAAAATTATTTTTTCTATCAAACTTAACAACAAACCCCAACAAAATCTCAATAAGGCTATAGATGTGAACTATTTGAAAAAATCCTTCAACCAAAAAAGCTTTAAAACTGAAAAATTCTACTTAGATACACTTGGGAATATTACAGTGGTATCAGAGCTTTGAATCCTCCCAACTTGTGGGGATTTTCTGATGAAATGGTACAACAAGAAGACGGAGGATAACTGTACTGAGGAACTAGATACATAGATGGGGGAAAGACATGGAATATGAGATGGTAATGATAAGAAGGAGCCAATTGAATTGGCAAGATTAACACATGAACTACAATGTTTCATTGACACAAAACAATTTATCATGCAACACCATTTGTATGACACACAAGAGCACTTATCTAGAGGACATGATGATATTAAATTAGTCTTGAGAGCTATTGAACAGGGACATGAGCGTTTGGTTACCACTTAAGAAACAGGGCAGGATAGGATTGCACATATTTTCATGAATACATAACATAATAGGGAACCAAAGAATAATGAAGGGAACAATGGGGCTAGTGGATCTCTTGGAGGAGAGAGGTATCACACAAATACTAGTCACAAAATCCATACTGAAGGGAAAATTCTATTTAGGGGCGCAACCAACAGGGTACTAGTGAGTAGCAAAGTCACACCCAAGACTTACATGAAATGTTTTCTAAACACACAACAACAAGATGCCAATGTCCTAGGGTGTATGGAGATAGAGGACAACTTTGAATAATATGAGAGGGAGTCTACAGCCTTGAGTGTAGGGTTCATGAGACAAGTTTCTTTAGGAGAGTATTGTGGAATCAAATATAGAGGCAGGTGTAGATATTTTCATAGGGGTAATAATGATGTGGGGCGAAAAGAAGGAAAAATAGAGATTACCCTCTTTGATCGAGCATCCAAATCTTCTACAAAGGCATGTGTACAAAAATTGGATGCTTATCTGCAGTTAAATCCCATGATGGAGATGGATTCCATCAAATTTTCCACCTTATACTTGGGAGGCAAGGCCCATGAGTGGTGGTACTATGGGATGACTACTTTGGGACATGCACACATTAATTATATGTATATTTCACACAAAGGATCATAAACAAGTTTGATCAAGGAGACCCAGAACTTCATTTTCAGGAGCTCAGCCAACTTAAGCAGACATGCACAACTAAGGAAATCATTGAAGAGTTTCAAAGGCTAGTGGTTATGGTTCTAGATGTGTTAGAATCCAGGTTGATGATGCTCTTTCTTGAGGGGATGGAAAATCCATTGTGTGGATGGGTCAAGGATTTTAAGCCTAATACACTTTAGGATGCGATTTGGAAGACCAAGGACTTGGAGGGGGAAGCTTCAAAAAACAAATTTCTTCTAAGGCCACCCATTGATCCAAGGGGAAATGATTAAAGGAATGTATACAAAGGTAAATGGAAATGGGATGAAGCTACTAGAATGGATTTGAGAAGGAAACAACTATGTTACACTTGTAAAGAACCATGGGAACCATGGCATAGATGCATGGGAAAAGGGAAGATCCATTACATTGAGGTTCTTTCCGATAGTGAAGAGGAAGATGATGTGGGAAACATTCAAAATATTTAAGTGACCCAAACAAAATAGGAACCCAAACATGGGAGGATTAAGGAGAGATAATGTGAAATCGAGAAGGGATTAAGAAGGCCGTTATTGCATCCATCAGTGGGGTACTAAAATTCAACACTTTCAGGATGATAGGAGTCCTCCAAGTAAAAAGGGTCACAATACTTATTAATGGTGGGGATTCCCACAACTTTATTGATGTTTCCTTGGTAAAGAGGAGACACCTCACTACTGTTGAGCTTGAGGGATTCTTAGTGGAGGTAGCAGGGGGATGTACCATGCTATGTGAAAAATATATTCCACAGATGATTATTACCTTGGGCAGGTACAATTTGACACAAGATCTCTGTGTGCTGTACTTACCAAAAACCAATGTTATAATTTGGGTTTAGTGGCTTAGTACCTTACGTTCTATCACTACAAATTACAAAACTATGGATATGTCTTTCAATTCTGAAGAAGGAAAGATTGTGACATTGAAGGGGATGATAGAGAATGCTCCCAGGGTGGTGTCAACAAAGCCCATGGAGGCTATATTCATATGTGAGGATGTGGTTTATGCAAGAGAGAGTTTGGTTTTGGTGCAAACCACTCAATAAGGGAGCCAACACTATTCATAAGACATATTGAGTATACATGGCAACCATGAAAAGGTATTTGGGAAAATTTGTCCACAACAACCACCAGATAGGGGTTTTCAGCACACCATTGAGCTAGAAGAAGGAGCTACACCGATTATCACCAAACCTTACTGACACCCAAAAAGGTTCAAGGACGAAATTGAAAAGGAAATCAAGGAGTTGTTGGACATGGTTCACATTAGGCCTAGTTCAAGCCCATTTGCATCTTCAATTGTGTTGGTTAAGAAGAAAGATGGCACAATGAGAATGTGCATAGACTATAGGGCGCTAAACAAGAAAACAATTCAAAATCAGTATCCAATTCCTAGGATTGATGAGTTTCTTGATGAGCTCCATGGACCGATGTACTTTTTGAAGATTGATCTTCATTCAAGAGACCATTATATTCGAGTAAGGAATAGGATATCCACAAAACAACCTTTAGGTTCCATTATGGCAATTATGAGTTTCTAGTTATGCCTTTTGGGCTAACTAACACAGTAGATACATTTCAATCTTGTATGATCCACATATTTAATAAAAAATTGAGGAAGTATCTCTTGGTTTTCTTTCATAATCTGCTAACTTATAGTAAATCTTGGGAGGATCACCTCAAGCATTTGGATCAAATTTTGCGCATCATGGAGGAGAAATCCTTGTATGCCAAGGAGTCTAAATGTGTGTTTGGAATGATATAAGTATTATATTTTGGGCATGTCATTGGAGCAAAGGGAGTACAGGTTCATCAAGAGAAGATACAATCCATATCGAATTGGCCAACACCCAAGAACATCATAGAGCTATGGGGATTTCTTGGTATTTGCACCTACTATAGGAGATTTGTTAAAGGGTTTTCACAACTTTGTGAAACCTTGATTGATGTAACCAAGAAAAGTGTGTTCAAGTGGATTGAAACAACCCAACAAACTTTTGACAAAATGAAGAAGGTCATGAGCACTTGCAGGTACTAGCATTACCAGATTTATCTCAGACATTCATACTAGAGTGTGAGGCATTAGGGGAAGGAATTGGGGTTGTTCTTATGTAGAATAGGAATCCTATTACTTTTGAAAGAAGAAAACTAAGAGGACCTGAGTTATTATACACTATATATGACAAGGAGATGCTAGCTATCATGCATGTACTATCTAAGTTCAAACAATACTTGGTGGGTTCCAAGTTTATAGTTAAAACAAATCACAACATCCTCAAATACTTTTTGGAGAAAAATGACCTCAATAAAAGGAAACATAAATGGCTAAGAAAAATCTAGGCCTATGATTTTGACATAGAGTTTATCAAAAGGAAGAATAATGTTGTAGCAGATGCCTTGTCTAGGATGCCTTCAACTTATGCCTTGTCAGAAATTTTGGTTGAATGGAAATCACATCTGTTAGTGGAGTACTACAAAAACAAAATTGCATGTGAGCTAATGGATGGAAAAATTCAGGATGAACAATTTTGGATTTTGGATGACCTTATCTACTATAAGCGAAGGATTTATGTGGTGTCAGAATCCAAATTCAAGGAAAGGGTGTTGAGGGCATATCATGATTCACCACTAGTTGGGCACCAAGGGTTCCTCAAAACTTACAAGAAGATTAGAGAGAGGTTTGGATGGAGGGGCCTCAAGGAAGATGTTATGTGCTATGTTAGAGAAAGCACAACTTGTCAGCAAAAATTGTTAGCAAAACAAGATTGAGCATACCCATCCAGCAGGTTTGTTGCAACCACTTCCTATTCCAACATATAAATGGGAAAGTATATCTATGGATTTCACCATAGGTTTGCCTAAGGTGCAAGGAAAGGATGGCATTTTTGTAGTTGTGGATTGCTTGACCAAGTTAGAAAATTTATTCACCATCTCCATGGAGTATAGTGTATCTTAGGTAGCAGAATTGTTCTTCAAAGAAGTTTTCAGGTTACACGGGTTGCCCAAGAATATTGTGAGTGACAAGGATAGTAGGTTCATGAGAACTTTATGGCAGGAGTTATTCAGACTAGATACCACCCTCATCTTGATGGAAAAACATAAATAGTCAATAAATGGGTGGAAGGATATCTCAGGAATTATGTGGTAGGACAACATAGAGCATGGGTCAAATGGATGAATTTATGGGAGTATTGTTATAACACTACCCATCATGGGTCCATTGGCATGACACCTTTTAGGGAATTATATGTCTATGATTCACTCATCTTCATGGGATTTAACTGCAAATAAGCATCCAATTTTTGTACCCATGCCTTTGTAGAATATTTGGATGATCCATCAAAGGGGGGAATCTCCATTTTTCCTGCTTTGCACCCCACATCATTATTACCCCTGTGAAAATATCTAGGTCTACCTCTATATTTGATTCCAAAATACTCTCCTAAAGAAACTTGTCTCATGAACCCTACACTCAAGGCTACAGACTCCCTCTCATATTCTTCAAAGTTTTTCTCTATCTCCATATGCCCTAAGACATTGACATCCTGTTGTTGTGTGTCTAGGAAACATTGCATGTAAGTCCTGGGTCTGACTTTGCTACTCACTAGTACCTTGTTGGTTATGGCCCCAAATAGAATTTTCCCTTCAGTATGGAATGTGACTAGTATCTCTGTGATACCTCTCTCCTCCAAGATATCCACTAGCCCCATTGTTCCCTTCATTATTCTGTGATTCCCTATTATTTTCCATATTCATGAAAAGATGTGCAATCCTATCCTGCCCTGTTTCCAAAGTGGTAACCAAACACTCCAATCCATGTTCAATAGCTATCAAGACTAATTTAAGATCATCATGTCCTCTAGATAAGTGATCCCGTGTGTCATCCAAATGGTGTTACATGATAAATTGTGTCGTGTTAATGGAACGTTGTAGTTCATGTGTTAATCTTGCCAATTCAATTGGCACCTTCTTATCATTACCATCTCATATTTCATGTCTTTCCCCCATCTATGTTTCTGGTTCCTCAGTACTGTTATCCTTCTTCTTCCTGTTGTACCCTCTCATTAGCAAATCCCCACAGGTTGGGAGGATTCAAAGCTCTGATACCACTGTAATATTCTATTAAGAACCTAAATAGATATACAAATATAATCACCAAAAACACTGAATACACAATAGATCCAGAAAGCAAGATAGAAGAAACCACACTTTATTATTACGAAACCCTTGAGGTAGGGAAACACCATACAATGGATCCTATTATGGAAGGGATCCTCTCCTATTCACTTACCTCTTCGAGGGGACATATTCCTATTGAGCTACCACTCCAAACACAATACTCTCTTCATGTCCCATTACATTGTTTGAACCCCTTTATATAGTGCTACCATCACCTAAGAACATTCTAGAGGAGGAATCTTCTAGAAGTAGAACCTTCTAAGAAGTCCTCTTA
>JASDQU010502990.1:4221-52081 GCA_032191745.1 Picea mariana | reverse complement strand
GTGGAATATTTTGGAACCCAATAACCAACTCAAAATGATGCTCTAAAGACTGACACCTGTCATGTGGATCCAAATAAGAAGATCCATCCACATAGTGGAAAAGGTTCATAGCAGAATCTGGAAGGAATAATACCACTATAGAATATGCAAGATGAACACTGGTAATAATCATTGGCTCTCGATTTGTCACATTGATGCTCTCTACAAAAGGTGGATTATTGTCATCAAATAAAATATGAAAGTGGTTGTCATCCCATAAATGACAACTATCCATTTACCAATCATCACAATCGGCCTCAAAATCATACCAAGAATATATTTCTTGATTATATTCATCTCTGATGTCTACCATAAGAATTCTCTCCTACAAGTGATCCAATGAATCTTGAATACTACAAAAACTATCATTGAGGCCATCTACAAGGTCATGCAATCTGGCATCCAATGTGTCATACAATTGAGATTTGAATGGTTCATTAATTTGTAGAATTTCTTTGAGGGTTTGAGAGAAAATAGCCATATGAGCACCCTATGAACTCTTCATTCCCACAACTGTCATGAAAAAACCCCAAAAATAGAACAATAAGTTATGGTAGAAAATCACGGCTTTTTCTGGAAAAACCCTAAAAAACTGTTGAATTTAAAATGCTCATAACTTCACTTCCTAGACTTCGTTTCAACTGATTTTTTTTTTCGAAATTGGGTGAAATTGTGAGAGAAACTCAGATCTGTAATTTTTTTGGAAAAATTCGGCCTCCAACTGCTACACAAATAAAAAAATCGCTCCACAATCCGCAGAAAAAACCCTAAAAATTTACAGATTTTAAAACTTCAATATCTTGACTTCCCGAACTCCGTTTCAGACGATTTTTTTTTTTTAACTTGGGTGGTTTTCTGAGAGCAACTCAAATATACAACCTGTTTATGCAATTTTTTCACAAAAATATATCGAAAAGTTATGGAATTTCATGACTTTCTTTTTTTTTTCTCCGAAAAAACAAAAATCTACAAAAGTAAAAAATATTTTCCCACAATGTCTGCCAAGGAAAGTGCTCTGATACCACTTGTTAAGAACCTAAATAGATATACAAATATAATCACCAAAAATACTGAATACACAATAGATCCACAAAGCAAGATAGAAGAAACCACACTTTATTATTACCAAACCCTTGAGGTAGGGCAACACCATACAATGGATCCTATTATGGAAGGGATCCTCTCCTATTCACTTGCCTCTTCGAGGGGGAACCCTCCTATTGAGCTATCACTCCAAATACAATACTCTCTTCATGTCCCATTACATTGCCTGAACCCCTTTATGTAGTGCTACCATCACCTCAGAACATTCTAGAGGAGGAATCTTAAGTAGAACCTTCTAAGAAATCCTCTTACATTTATTATATCTAACTACCCATTTATAATATCTAACTACCATAGTGAGCCTTATTTAATAATATAGTGGACCTAGTCCACCTTACATTGAATGGCATCCACTATTATCACTATGGGCCCCTTGGGCGCCCCCACTACCTCTCTAGCTACCTTGCATATTCCCAAGTGGATCTAAGTAGAATTTTTCAGTTTTAAATATTTTTTGGTTAAGGGTTTTGTCAAATAGTTCACATCTATAGGCTTATTGGGCTTGTGTTGGGGTTTTTTGTTAAGTTTGATAACAAAATAATTTGCAATGATAGACATGAGATTAAAAAACAATGAAACACATAGAAACGACAACAATAATAGCCACAATACTTAGAGCCATTTTATTTAGTAGATATAGATAACCTCAATACAAGAGAGAGTAGATATGGAAATATACATAAGAGAATGGAAGATGTGGATTATATCACCTCCAAGATATAGTAGAAAAGAGAGATAGTGGCTTCCCAAAGCCTTCACTATCTGCATGCAGAAGATCTATAAGATCAATTTGTTTCCCCTCTCCAAACTATTGTGTTTCTTAGATGAGTTGCACCCTCACTGGCTGAAGCGACCCAAGGAGATTTGATCTACTCATAACTGGCCTCCAAACACTGAAGTAATGATGACCTCCTGTAGAAAAGGGTATGGTTGACTCATAAGGTGAATTTACCTTGCTAAAAGTGCCTGATATATTCACCAGCAAGAGATCTCTAGCTACAAATGTGCCCTCCAAAAATTTCACCCAACTCCAAATAAAATAACAATAGAGAAAAACTCTTGAAAATACCAAGAAAAGTCATCCAACCTATGGAGAATCCATGTAGGTCATATCTTCTCGATATCCCAATTGTGTAACCCAAATTGAACCCATTAAATATTAGCAGTGCACCCTCTCTGTAGAAAAAAACCCTCGATAATGCACCCGTCTTCATTATTGCTAGTTGAAGTAGATCTGAACTGTATATAATGGTGAGGGTGGAATCTTTCACCACCTTGGCCAAGCGTGGACCAGGAAAAGAGGGATCTTTCATCTCTGTGTTGATATCTAGGGTTTTTCTAGTCAAAACCCTCAAAACACTCAAGCTACGAGAGCTCAAAGTTTCATAAGAAAAATGATCAAGAATTGGGAAGTGAGGAGCCCTCATCCTATTTATACTCCAACATTCTAATTCTCACTTAAACTATTAATTGGATTTCTAAAGTCTTCTCCTTGTTAGCCAATGCCACTTTAATAATATGACTTTAGCATCCTCCGTGACATATTTTGGCCACCTTAGTCCCCTGTTTGTTGAGACTATAGACTAGGTGAACAACTAGGCTACTAAGTCCTTCAGTTCCTTGTTCATATGGAAGGGGATCTTACAGCTAATTACAAAAGCACACTAAAGAAACATAATTTACCTAAAGATAGATTAAACCAACTTAAACTTAACTAACTCACAAGTGTCTAAATATCCTAACAAGGTTGTTTGAACCTTATTGTTTTACCAATATGCATTGTATTTTTTTAGTTAACTAAATTAATTGTTTTGTTAGTATTGGAATACATGTGTTCCCATGTGTGTTTTATGTTTATTATTTTAATGGGTACAAAATATGAATTATTTAATTTACTAATATCATATCAACATTGAAGTTGTATCTACCAAGTTTTGTATTGCAATGTTGATAACTAAAATGTACTCTAACACTATTAGCACTAACTATAGTAACCAATGTTTCCCTACAAAAGATGCACACTACGTTACTGTGGTGAGAGAATAGGAATCATCATGAATTTACATTGTAGTGTGTTTTCTTGGTTGTATAAGCCAAATATAATACATTGATATCACAATAGATTTAAGGTTGGGTTATAAAAGCAGTCAATGTGTTGATAGTCCTTTGTACATTTAAATTCAAACTTCTTTCAACATCTTCACAACATAATGACATTTTTCATAAACATTTATACAATCACACATTTTTTTTTGTAGTGTTTGGAGAGAGGAGTAGGTTCCCAATAACATAGAAAGTTTGTTCCAATGCTACTTAACAAGGTAACACTCTTGCTCCTCTTATGTGAAGCTTTATGGTGTTAAATATGAAGATGCCTATGAGGGTTATAGTATGCATGTTTTATTAAGTTACTTTTTTTCATTATATTTCATTAGAGAATATGAATGTTTGTGTTGGACATGTAATCTTGGGATTGCAGTCTTTGTAACAATAATGTCCATACGAAGGGTCATAGGTGATAGGAGTGTCATAGGTGATAGGAAGAGTCATACTTGGAGAATACCAACAGTTACATTTTGTATATTTATTAAGTTTCAAGCTAATGAAAACTAATGGAATGATCATCCCATGGAGTTATGATTTATGCACATTGTTGGCCTGTCAGTGATATCAGATCTCAGGATTAGTTATGATTTATGCACACTCATGGCCTGACAGTGGTATCCGAGCTCAGGCTTAACTCCAATTTTTATTTGGGTGTTTTATCTCCCCCCAACATACAGAAACACCTCCTATCTTCTCATCTAACCTCTGGCACTCTAAATGATTCATTTTCCAATATTTCTATTCCCTAGCATTCATTTTGTTTACACCTTGGTGCCCACATCCATCAGCTCTTCAGGGTGGTCTCAATACTCGTTGGTTTGAGTCGTTGTCATTTTTTCTCATCATGAAACCCTAAATTTGTTGTTGTGAAAACCCTAACTTATTCATCTATGACACCATTCGTAAGTTGGTAACCAAAACACTCTATCATTTATAAATCTAATCTCTGGAATTCTCCTTTTGTACCAGAACATAGTCTACGTCCAAACACCTGCAATCTCTCACAATGAGCGAGTTTCCTCGTACTAATATTTAATCTCTAATAATTCGCCAACCTCCTGTAATAACCCTCACAACCTAGTTACCGTTGTTGCACCTCAAGACCCTGGAATTTCCATCCTAATACAAAAACTTCAATATGATCCACAATATGCTCCAGGATACTCTTGGCACAATGAAGAGTTTCACTATAAAGGTTGCTTGTATTTAAGAAAACAATCAACCCTTAAACCCAAGTTTCTCTCTAAGTTTCATGCTTCACCTATAGTGGGCCATTCCATTTTTACTAAAACTTATGAACGGATAAAACGATCCTTCTTCTGGGATGGTATGAAACGAGACATCCACACCTTTGTGGCCAAATGTGAAACATGTCAACACAATAAGGGAGAGACTTTCAAACCTCATGGTACATTCCAACCACTTCCACTTCAACCTACTATTTGGACGGATATTTCCATGGATTTCATTGTTGGCTTACCCAAATCAAGCAATAATTCAGTCATCATGGTGGTAGTGGATCATCTTTCCAAATATGCTCATTTATGTGTTCTTCAACACCCATTCAAAACATCCACAATGGATCAATTTTTTATGGATAATATATTCAAACTCCATGGAATGACTCATTATATTGTTTCTGACCGTGATCCCACTTTTACCAACAATTTCTAGCAAGAACTATTCAGGCTCCAGGGAACTCAATTGCATCTCAGCACAACCTATCATCCCTAGACTGATGGATAAACATAAGCGGTCAACAAGTGTAATATCCCTTGAGTGAATCCAATTCTAAATGTAAATGCAAATGTACTTAAGTCGGTTAAATGTTTGATATCATTTTGTATGCACATTTCATGGCATAGTGCACGCATGTACTGCATAGTAAAATGAGGAAGTGTGCACAGTCCAGAATACCGCATGCAACAACTTAAGTGCGCGCGATGTTGAGGCCAGGGAGGCTTTGTGTATATGTTATGTTTTATAGGCTAGTGAACCGTTTTGTGATTATTAGGCCAGAGAGCCTAGATGTTAAAGGCCAGTTCACCTATTTTTGTATGTCTCATAATTAATATAAAATACATCACTGCACGTTGATCGACCATGATAAAAGAGATGGGGGACTAAATTCCACTGGTTAGGGAAAGGGTGGGGGCTAAAAGTTAAGGAAAATGGATAATCTAGGGAGCTTAAGCCAAAAATGAATATTATATTAATATTTCTTAGATCATAAAGTATGGATAATTATTTTATCCTAATTTCTAAAGTTGGGGACAAGTGGGCTAAAGTAGCTCCCAACATAAGAAGTGTCAAGTTGGAGACATGCATACATATTGTTGGGACTTAGTTCATTTACCATAATTATTTCCATCATTCATCCATTATTCCATCATCATTCAGACAACCATTGAGCTATCCTCTGTATCTTCATGTCACTGTATCTGAAATTGGATCCATACCCATAGTTGTTGTGTAGCTGGTTAGCTTGGGAGTGTGACTGAAGAAGCGAGTTGTCAGGTCCATGGGATATTGAAGAGGTGGGTTGTCAGGCCCATGAGAAATTCTCTGGATGAGAGAATTGTTGGGAATTGATTTCCTAAAGGTGCTAAACTACAACTATAGGGCTCCTGTCTGGCTTGTTGCTAAAGCTTAAAAAGGAAGTGGGGCAGCCGAATGACTATTTAGCAGATAAGGGGAACACTTCCTGGGGTGGGACAGGCATGTGGGGAATGATGGACTGTAGGCTGTTAGTTTGAGTTGGCACCTGTGACAGAGTCTTTCTTGTTATCTATGAGCCATTAGCCTAGTTAGGAATCCCTTTACCCGGGTGGAGTTTAGTCCCAGCTCAGGGGTGACCCACTGTTGAGAGTGATGAGCAATGTGGTCTAAGGATGGGAGGTTCGTGGAAGGTCTGCATGCATTTGGTGATATTCTAATAAAGATAAGTGTCAATTGTGTGATAAATTTACATGTTGATTATTATTTACGTGTTTATTTTTATGGGTTTATCGTGTGCGTGGTTTATAACTATGTTTATATTTATGGGTATTGCCCGCATATGCTACATGTATAAGTTTACTGTTATTTCAGCATGAAATCATGCATTTACGTAATGTGTTTGTCTGTTACATTTTATATATAAAGTTTTGCAAGATTGTCGTGTGTGTATGTTTTAATTGCATGCAATTCGAAAAATTTATGTGGCATAGCTCAGTTGGATGTTGGGTACATTACAGTATGTTCTGCAGCGAGAGAACGAAAATGTTCTCTCGTGTAGGATGGCCCGACATGGGTGGTCGGGGATGTTACAACAAGTGTTTGGAAACATATTTGAGGTGTTTTACATCTGATAAACAACATCAGTGGGTTTAGTGGTTACCCCTAGATTAATGGTGGTACAACAACTCTTATCATACCATCACTCACATGAATCTTTTTGAAGCATCCTATGGGTAGAAGCCACCATCGGCTCTCCCAAACATGCCGAGTGTTTGCAAGGTTCAGGATGTTGACTGCAATCTTACCATCTGCATGAACATTCTCCATACTCTCAAAGACAATTTGGTAATGGCTCCAAACTACATGAAGCATCATGAAGATTAGGGTCATTCTGAACATCAATTAATGAAATGGATCAGGTGTTTCTTCATCTCCAGCCGTACAAACAGACTTCACTCAAAGCCCAACAATGTCAGAAACTTGCACCAAAATTTTATGGTCCTTATACTATTATCAAACATGTGGGGCTGGTGGCCTATCCATTAGTTTTTCCCGGTCACTCCAAGCTACATCCTGCTTTTCATGTCTCATGCCTGAAGAAAGTGATTGGCACCAAATGCCACAACCATACCAACCTACCTGAGTTGGATGAAGAAGTTCCCATTTGGTTGTAGCCACAAGCCATATTGGACCCAAGAGAGTCATTTCCATTAGCGCACCATCAAGGAATTTTTGGTTCACCGGATGGATACTCCACCAGAAGATGCCACATGGGAACTGACTAACATTGTGTAACAATTTTCTCATATTAAGCCTTGAGGACAAGGCTCTTTTTCAAGGGGGAGGGCATGTTAGGGACCTAACCCCTCACGTAGATAGAATAATATATTTTCCATGTAATAAAGGCCGACATTACTTAATAAGGCCTAAATATATTTTCAATGTAATAAAGGTCGGCATTAGTTAGTAAGGCCTATTTAATAAATGTGAATAAGTCAATGTAAGAAGACCTAATAGAAGCTTCCACTTCTAGAAATATCTTCCTCTAGAATGTTCTTTACAATGTAAAATTAGTATAAATAATAGTAGGAGGCATGAGAAAGCTTGTCTTGAGAATTATTGTAATAGAGCTATGCTCTTCTGGAGGTTTCCCCCTCGAAGAGGCAAGTGAACACTTCTTTCTTTGAATAAAGGTATTATTTCTGGTGTTGCTCTTCTCATATTTTTTTGTTCCATTGATATCTGCTGAATATTCATGTTTCTGCATATTATATTACATCTAGTACCTTACATGAAGTTTTGTCTCAAGATAGACAAACTACATTGATCACACAATCTACCTGGTTGAGCAAATATCTTAACCTCACACCAATCTAGGAAGCATCTAGTTGGAGAGAATCTCTCAAATCCAACTAGCTCATACAACCTCCTATAAACTATCAAATAGACTCTACGTAGAGATGAACTCTACCTAATTATGACAAATAATCATATTAATAAGCACATATATGATCACACCTAAGACAAGTGGGAGTTACATATTCCAACACTCCCCCTTAACAACTATTTGTCTTTAACCTTTGTCAGGTCAGGTCTTCATCATCATCCTCTTAATCAAAGCACCTCATCATTAGCAAAGTCTATAATTGGTCCATCCAGGTACTTTCATTTATTACCTCGATCATGCATCACCAAACTATCAAAGTCCATATAAAGAAACAACCATCCACCATAATGCATGGGTACCTCATTGCTACAACCGTCGGTCTAGTAGGATGTCCTTCAGGTACATGGTTCATTCAACCTCTTGATGAACTCCCATTGAATGTAAAATTCATGGTTTCTAGGCACCTCCCGAAGTCCAAAACTAACATGGTCCACTCATAGAGCATTCAACCGACCCGTGACATGGCTCCTCCTACAAGCGTTAAAGGACTCTATAATAGAGGATTTTACACTACAAATCAATAGGAATACATGACAAAGGGGTATGCATTCCTATTCAAGTCTTATAGCGATATGCACTTTACATGTTACATAGATATAGGTACACATATTACATACTTCGTCCCATGGAGATACCAGGTACAAGCTCAAACATTTCAAGGAACAATACATTGAATTAATAAAAGTTACATGATAGACTTGTTACAAAAGTGTGACTCACATTAACATATGGTCACGACTCTGTTTTATTCAACACAATTCACACAATTTACCTTGTTTGTCCGCAATCATTTCACTTTTGTTGCTTATTTCACTTTTGTTGCTTCTGCACCCCTGCCATTGCCACTAGCTTCCCCTGGACTAAACTCTCCACTGTATCTACAAACAACATCTCTATTCTTCCTACTTACCATTCCAACTCAAACTTATGTCTACCATCAAATTGTGGTTTCTCCACTGAGAACAATGCGTCTCACTTCCATCTGAGAACCAAAAAATGTTCATGCTCTTCCATTCACCCGTAGAATTGTTATCTTGAACACATACTCTCTGGGAACCAACTGTACCTTTGGACCAAACATTGGTACCATCAATGTAAAGATTGAACAATTGGTCATCCTATGGGCACACTTCTATCTACCAAGACACGTAGGTACCTAACCACGATGCTCGCTAGTTCTGTACGAAAATAGTTTGGATAAGAGATGTATTCGAGTCACAACTTCAACTTCATATTTTATATCGAGTTAGTTAACTTCAATACAAATGAAAAACCCCAATTCCAAGATATAAAATAAATAGAAACTCTAAAAATTGCATCAAATTCAAAAACATTTTATCCATCTACTCATAAGACAATCTAAACATCAAATTGGTGTAGATTTGAACTTACGACCTCTTAAAAAGAAACACATGTTATTAACAATTAAACCTACTTATATATATAAACTAAGATGCCTAAACATTAATATGGCTCTAAAGTCTGCATAAACTTGCTCCATAGACTATAGACTATTGTGGAACCCATCACCTCCTCAATTTTTAAGAGTTGATTAGATTAAATTAAGCAAGTCGCTCAGACGTACAAGAAGCACCTGTTTTGATTTGGCTCGTGCACAAGCCCACTGCCAGATCTGCAATAATGGTGTCTTCGGTTTCGCCACTGCTATGGCTTGTCATCACTCCCCCATCAGCACGTTTGGAAATTTTTTACTGCTTCAATACTCTGCCCATCACCTCCACGATTCCCAGTCCTTCGTAGAGCTACGATGTCGATGCTCTCGAGCTCGCATTTCAAGGCCAGTGATGTAGCGCGGTCCATGGTTACGGCCCAGACATCATCGCCGTGGTGTTCACTAGACCGAACGAGGTCGCCGAGCCTACTTCGACCCACTTCACTCTCACATTGTCATTGCGTGCTCTTCCTCACACAACTTTACCTCACTGCCAGAGTTTTGGAAGATCTCAAAAACCCTTAGTCCTCCTTGGGCCTGCAACGGATGGACATTGCGTGCATGGGAGAGTACAACAAATGGATATTGGAGGCTTTCTCTGGCTGTGCTTGGACATTCGACTTCTGCCTCAATCCACGGTTATATTTTACCAGTTGCTACGCTCTCACCATAATGCTCGTTGGCTGCCATATCTCTCGCTCGCTAGGAGACCATAACGCTCGCTCAAGCAAATTTTTTTTGTTGCTGCTCTCAATACCCTACACGTACATATCTTCTTCTTTCTCTTTATGGCTAGGACGACGGTGGCCTCTAGATTTTCCATAAACTTACACGTAGGCAACAACGACTTTGTTCCTACGCCCCTTCATCCTAGCTGCCACTCTCCACTCTCTTCATATTCTTGGGCCATCTCGTGAGGGAATCACGCCGAGTCTTGCTCTCGACTCTCATACCATGAAAGAAAATGGGAGAGGAAATGGGCGTGAGGAATCAGTCTTTAAGACAGAGAAACTATCTGATCACACAATTTATAATTCTAATAACCTAGGAGAAAATCTCTACTAATTCCAACAATCTCTTATAAATTATGAAACATACTCTAAATAAAAATAAACGTGACAAACAATAATAGGATCACACCTAAAACAAGTGAGAGTTACATATCCCAACATTTTCCATGGTCTGTGAATGGCTGACACGGATATCATCCAACTGAATTGAGTTCAAGTCATTCATTTGGCGGTAAATTCTGTTCCATCTATCAAAGCCAGTGGTATTGAAATAGCTTCTTACCACTTCTTTGTCGTCTTCCTTTATCGTCGTCTAGAGGTCTGCGAGCAAGAGCAACGCTACAACAACGACGATCGTGGCTCCTAGGGTCGTAATTGATGGATGGAACATTCTCGACGAGTTTTAAAACATGTACAGTCCATGCAGAACAAGCAAGGGCGAGGACGGGCAAATGAGACTCATGAATCCCGCACTAATAAGAACTTGCCAGCTCAGTGTTCGATTAGGGTGCTTGGATTAATGAAGAATGGCTCGTGGTGTTATTGAAGCTGCCTTTATCTTCGTGGGTGAAGCTACGACTATCTCAATCGATAGGTATTGCAACAAATCTTTTATACTGATATATCGCTACTAATTAATAATTGTTATGAGCATGGATAGAGATGCAAGAATGATCAATCACATGCAGGTCATGTATGAATCATGAAATTTTCCCTCCAGTGTTCAGCAACAAACAGAAGGAAATTCAGGGAGAGTGACACATAATAGAAAATCTTTTCCAACTCTCCTTATCTGCAGASAAAGRACATTACCTTGTAGAAGAAGATACAGAGGTAGGTARATATAAKATGYTTTTCTTTGACATGGCATTAGAAGGTTCAGTAAGAATCTGCTATATTAAGCCTTGGAAATTCCTAGAGGAATCCATTTCAGAGCTCAACAACACTGTTGTTTCCAGTGCGAGTGCGGATGAATTGAACAAAAATAGTGAGGCAAGGTATGGCTATGTACAAAGAAACTTCATAAAGAAAACTTAGCCCCAAGATTGATACCATGTAAATGATTAAAACACCATACAAATCTTGTAGAAAACACACGCATTTTCTAGACGTTCTTCATGAGCTTGGAGAGTATTGTTGCTTACATGTTAGCCTGGAGAGTATTGTTGTCTGCACGTTCGCCCCAAGCCTGTATATCGAGCCTACCTTGAAACCAGTTGGGCGCATTGCATCTGGCGTCTTCGGTCCAGGTATTCATTCGAATAGGAGTATGGCTAAAGAATATTAGGTATTCAGTCGAATAGAGGTATGATTAAAGAAAATTGTATTACAGACCCGGGTAGAGCCAGTACGAGGAATCTCGAAGCTTCCCTGACAACAGAGTGGGAGCTTTGGTACTCCACAACCACGGATAATAGTCTAGCATTCAATGGTGCCTTTCCTCTTCATCCCTCAAGAAACACCAAGTAACTTTACTTGTTATGCAGTCCTGGTAACAAAGTAAGTTGAAAATGAGATATTTAGCATATGAATGCTCACATAGAGTAACATGGTATATGGCACATTAATCTGGACAATGTTTAAATTTGAAGTTGAAGGTTGTTATTAATTTCAAGTTGAAGGGTATATATTCATCTTCCATAATTTACGAAGAAAAGTTGAAAAAGTAGATATATTTCAATTGATAAGAGTAAATTAGGTACACATTTTAAAAAACTATTCTAAATAAAATATAGCTTAGTCTAAACATATTAGGATTATGACATTTTGTGGGTATACTTTTTCCAACTATTTTTGCCAAAAACCTAGCACATATCAAATGTTAAAATTGGGCAATCATGCAATAAGAGTTTTTGAGGGTTTATGTATTCAAGACCAAAAATTATATAGCAAGTCCAAATATGACCCTTCAAATTATTTAAAATGTTAAAATTTAACAAAAAAAAATCAAATAAATAAGTTAGAAGTTCAATATAAAGTAATAATAAACATAATTTGTAATTTCAATTATAACATTTTGATGGGTTATATATACATTAATAATAATAATAATAATTCATAATCATGGAGCCACCTTTTCCTTAGAGGAATTTCAAAGTCTTAAAAATACCAATATAAAACTTTAGACACAATCACAAAATGAAACATTTTTTAGAAGACTCATAAAAGGTGGATGTAATCTATGTATCCATATTATGGATGAACATACCACAATCTTCCTTAACATGGGAGTCATGTTCATTCTAAATCTCATTAGAAAATAATAAATTGTAGTAGAACTTGAGGTCTTTGTTGAAAGGTGATAATTCTATCAAAATACTATAAAAGCAATGAAGAGATCCTACTTGCATTATAAGTCTCTAGGAATATGACAATCTAGCATGACTACATCCATTGCTTATTATTTAGGTTAAGATGTTTATGATTTGGAGCTTCCCAAAATCCATAGAAACACAAAACTAAAGGAAATTACTCATGAAGGCCACCAAATATGTTATTTTTATTGAGGATACTCGTTGTTTACTTTATCTCTCAAACCATGTGAAAATTCATGAAAGAGTGGAATGTTAGAGCGTAATCCCTAATGCATAAATTTGATGATAATAAAAATTATGTTACCTTCTCCCTATCTTTCTTAAGAATCCCACCTAGCTTCATAAATGTTGTTCCAAGAAATAATGTTAGAGAGGATACGTTTCCTTGATCTTGGGCTTGGAATGAGGCACTGAGAAACAAAGGTATGGGACATTCTCAAAATATTTGCAAAGTATCAATACACCGATGTCAATGTTGCTAGAAACAAGAAGAAGAAAGTGAAAGAGATGATAGATAAATATGCATGGAATCGAGAAAAGGTGAATGATCATTTTGGAGAACAGAGGAATGAGGATTTGATGATGTTATAAATTGAATGAATAGAATCACAATTCCCATTGTTGTAATCCCAACTTTAGCTTTTGTGATGTTAACAAGGTTGAATTTGTGAAAGTTCATATCTAAACTTAATCAAGAACATACAAGTTATAAAATTCCACCGAGCTTAATAGATKTTTTAATCCCAAACATAATTAAATAGTTTGAGGTGAAATAAAGAAAAACTATGCATTATATTTATGATGAGCTTGGTGAAACTTGTATAAGATTGGTGGATTGTTGAGAGATTTACATTTAATTCTTAATTATGTGTTTTGTTCCCATTATCTATTGTATTAGTGAGGATTCCATAAATTGTACTATATGGTTGAGAGGCCAACCATTATGCATAAATAATAATCATTTTAGATATCATAGCTATAACCATGTCTTGAATTTTAAAAAACAAACACTTAACATTATGAATGCAATAAAATAACTATGAATCAACATGTTCGATACTATAGTGAGATGCAATATGTGAACATGAAAAAAGAGAGATGACATGAGAAAAGAGAGAGATGACATGATTTCAGTGGGTTATCTCAATTTCTATTATTTTCTCTTCAAAATTGGCATTCAACAACTCATTTGTAATTGATTTTACTAATAATCTCCCATTGTCATTACAATTTACATCCATAACCTATGACTAATTGTTTTGGTTTTTTTATAGATCCAAGAGTGGAGGAAAATATAATTGAGTAAATGTCATTATGGTGAGTGTCATAGGCAAAGATAACAAAGAAAATGGAATTATGGCGAGTGTGGGATTAAAAAACATGAAGTATGTAAACTAAATTTGATGCCAATTCCCATATTAACAAGAATCAACAATGTTCATAACACATGAATTCAAGTGGGGATTCATAAATCCAAGGTGTTTAAGCTTCTTTGGAAAATTTCATTAAGTGACAAATAAAATAGTGCATACACCAAAAGGTGGTAGGATATTTTTCTAGGTGGGTGCTTGCATGAAATTGATGGTTGAAAAAGTGTCTATGGGGAACTATGCGAGAACACATACACATAGGAATGTGCATGTGTTCTTAAACCTATAATATTGGTGCTCTATGAACTACCACACACTCTCTCCAACTCATATTTTTCAAGAATGCACGTGCATTACTAAGTAGGATAAGACATGTTCTTTAGAACAGACGCACGTTTCTAAGAAGGAGTGCACATTTTATTTAGAATGCATGTGTGTTCCTATGAAGGGTTGTGCACAAATTCTAAAGCATGTGAAATTTATTGTTAGAATATCTAGGGCCCCGAGACCTATACCTAGTGCTCAAAAGTGTAGCGTACCCCAACTTATCTGATGTCCATTAAGAGCAGAAATAAATGCTAACATAATATTTTCTGCTCACTAATTTCCTGTAGCTTACCAACTACATATCACACACAGATTTAACCATTTATGATACCATAATGTTAAATGTTTCTAATCAACATATATAAAAAATTGAATATATCCAGTAAGCACACAACAAACACACAACATTCATATAAACTATCTGCAAAGTGGAATAAACATTAAAACACAATAGATAACTCATCTGTTAATAATTATCCAATCGGTTGCATATGAAGAATGAACCACCTAGCCATAGTAGATATTGTTCATTTTCTCTCAACAACAGAATGCCCTCGGGCTAAGGCTATGATTCCACAAGGATATCTGGCCCTCCTGGTTGTCCACGTTCCACACTCAACAACCCAAAACATAGTTTCTAGTCCCACAATAGTTCCAATCCTCCAACTCTCTTCTCCACAATATGCACAACCCAAGGAATGTACCCCCTTCACTGCTCACAATCCCTCACGATGTACTATTATTTTATCAGGGCTTTCAGTTCACTCCATTGGATAGGAATATCTCAGATGGGGACTTCTAGGAAATCTCAACTGCTCTAGGAGTGTTCACAATATCCTTCACAAGGCTCTTAAACCATTTCCTCAATAGGAAAAATGCACTACAAGCTTACATCCTATTTTACAGGAACACAAGCCACATTCCTAGCATAAGAAAAACCAAATAATGGATTTTGCTTCAAGAAGAACTTGGATGGTGCTCTTCCCAGCACCCAACAACTCTCTTACTGCCTAAAATCTGCATGTAAAAAATTGTCCCCCTTCTGCATACAAATTTCCCTTCTTCTCCCTTTGCTTGCTTGAATATCACTCTTCCCAAAGATTACTGTATTTCAACCCATGCTCCCCAATAAATATGGGATGTGGCTCCTCACAACCACCCTCTTACATGATTTTAATGATTGGCTTTGATAACATTCAACAACAATTTAGAAGGTTATACACAATGATAATGATAATTTAGGAATGTGGGTTTGGATTGATACCCATGAATAATCCCCCCTTTGACCCCTCTCTCTCTCATGGAATCACATCCCCCCCATAGTTTTCTCCCCTCTCGTATCGCAACCAACAATTTTCATCTTTATTAATCATTCCAATGTTCATAATATACAATTCGGCCCCTTGCCACATTAAATCCATGAAACCTCTTTGCCCCAACACATCAACTCACCAGCTTAAATTCCATTTATACAATTAAATTATAATTGGTGGGGATTAAAACTAGGGATATTACATTCCCCTCCCCCTTTTTTTTCACTGTCCTTAGTGCACAACACCATACAATGTACACACAATTACAATGCTAGGATCTCTGGCCTTTAATCAACATATAGGCTCTCCAACCCAATATCACATAGGAAACATATAAATTTGTAGGCACTCTAGTTCCATAAACCATAAATACATAGGAGCTTCGACCCTAACACATAGATACATAAGCACTCCAACCCTAAAACATAGATACATATCCCATTGACATTCTCCTACAGCTAACCCAATTTCCACCAACTCTCTTCTTCTTGACCTACCCAACCCAAGGAATGTACCGCCTTCACCACTCTCAGTCCATTTGGTTGTACCATTATTTTATCAGGGCCGACCCAAGGAATGTGCCCCCTTCACTATCATCAGTCCATTAGGCTGCATCATTCATTTATCAGGGTCTCTCTGGCACAAGTAATTAGGAATCTCACTACTAGGGACTCATCTCTAGGAAAACTACCAGGAAACAAAACATCAGAAACATTATTACTCCAGTGAAACTCACGTAGGAGTTCACTCTTTAGGCCTGAAAACCTCGTTCTTTGACAATACAAATCCCACACATGAGTTCACTTTTTAGGCCTAACAATTTGGTTCTTCTACATTGAAACTCCCACACAAGAGTTTTTTATTTAGGCATGACAACCTAGTTCTTATGAAATGCAACCCCCACACATGAGTTCACTCTTTAGGCCTAACAACCTAGTTCTTCTACAAGCCTGACAAATTGCTTCTTTTTTTTGTACTCACCCTCTAGGATCAGACATTCCTTTCACTGTTATACAGTTCCTCAGGTGATGAAAGAACAATTATGGGGTCACGAAGATCAGTGAATGTGAAATTCTACCCTCATACCTGTGGGTTATGTGGCCCACATGTGGATTGAACATTTGTCCATGGTGGAAATTTAAACTCATCCCCTTCTAATGCACCACTTGATGAAATCAAGTGCCACATTATTTTCTCCCTTTTGTACCCCAGATAACACCTCAATCTCCCCATAGCTTCACCCTCACCTTCATAACTTGTTTCCATGAAGTTACTTTCGTGCAGGTTTATCACCTTTTCCATATGACCTCGGGAAGTGATCAAGTGATTAGACCATTGACGCTAATGGTTTCGTCGTTGGAATAATACCAAGCACTAGGATTTTGGCGCTCAACTCTGCACAGGACCATGGGATGGAATCAAGCACCTAACCATATCATCGTCAGACTTGTAGTATCAATGCACTCATGGTTCAACAGTCCCGAAGATATATCCATCCCGACGAAATGGGTCTACTTCCACCATCCCGAACCATCTATCTGGGTTCATAGGATTTAATCGAAACCGTTAATAACTTTAACTTTCTTCAATACTCCCTTTTGTCTCATCCATTGATCTAGGTCGCTCTGAATACATATTTTCCATAGGACCATTGCTTCCGAACCTATGAATCATCGTTGACCCCTACTCGTCATTTGTGATCTTGTGTAACATCGTCGTCGTCAATTCAATGGAGCTTGAGTCCTGATGCAACAAAGTTCTCGATGATGAAATGTTTTGATGATATAATGATTTGTCTCAATCGTTGATTCATCCTTTCCAAAAAAATGAATAGTTGGATTGTGGTTCCCCCACGATATCATTTCAACAGTTGGTTTGTCGATCCTTCCAATGATTGACGATCGATCTTCTTCCTCACTAGGATTTGACATCTCTGCACCATTCCGACTTGCAACAAGCCTTCACTCCGACCTACAACAAATCTGCAATTCTCTCTCATGACCTCTCACACACACATGTGCATTTGATTCGTATATTCAACATGGTTTGTATAGATAACATTAACACTAATCAAATCATAAATACATAATACACTCTTCTATTACATCGATATCAATTACACACAGATAAGGCCTCTATGGGCCTAGTCGCCCTTTCGACTGGTTTTACATATATAAGAACAAACACAAGCATAAGCTCATCTCATATCTGATGTATCCTCGATCTATCCCTAATATCATTCAATATCATAACAAACAATTAACAAAACCATATGAATTTACTCATAATTTCAAGGAATCGCTTCCTCTTGGCCACGTCTGCCTTGTGGAAGGTTTGGGATTCAATTATGATTTGGGGGGGCCAGGGGGGGTTATGCTCCTGCATCATGAGGAGATCCATAATTTGCAAGGTGTTCCTACACAAAAGAATTCCAACTTACTGCTAGACTTCCACTAGCAATCTACAACCTATGGCAATCATCCCATCTACATCATATGCATGAAGTCAATACGAAACATCATTATACAATTTTCAAATCTATTTTATATAGGAAAAACAAAATTTCCCAAGTATGAGTTTTCTTTTCATTATGTTTGGCTCTTGCAACAACATGCATCGATTTTGTTTATGGGATTACATCCATGCCATATCCAAGACCATTCGCCATGCAGTTTTCTCAATTTTCACTAAGCCAAACAGATTGATAGTACTCATGCAAATTTTGAGCAGTTCATGAAATGATCTCAAAATTATATTTTACTAGCGATTCAATAATTTCCAACCCTTCTTTATTTAAAATGGAATTCAACTATTGATCATATCATCTAGAACAAAACTATCATTCACTGTACATGCATTATCAACACACCAATATTTTCATAATGAAATCAAACATTACTCATAAATAAAACTAATGTTCTCATACCCATGGTCACATATACACAATGCATCCTTACATTGACACTAGAATACCATGTGTCCATGTCATGTATTCCACCATGTGAATTGGAAGGTATATCCCACACCTCAACACATCATCCAAAATATTCCCCAATTATTTTCTCGATCATTTGAATAGCTTCTGCTTCGACCCATACACAACACTAGGAATATAATTCCCGTAGTGCTCTTCCGTGTCAGAAAATAGGTTTCATCCCAAACATCAATTATACAAGAGAAGACCATTATGGACTTGTATGGCACTATAGCCCTTCCATTTCCAACCACATCATGGCCTCACACATAGCCATATCCAATGTCATTCATTGCTACAATAGGAGTAATGTCTCATGACTTGACTTGGTTATGATCTCATAACCAATATAACATAATATACAATTAAAGTTTACTTAAATGCATTCAAGAATCAATACAATTTGTATATTCAAGGCCCTCTACCTTTACACAGCAATTCCAATATTAAAATTTGACTGAGGGAATTCTTACCTCAATTCCCTTCAACATGTATGCATCATAACAAACCCAAATGCATACCTGAATGGTTGTTGTCAATTGACTTGATGCTACATGACCAACTGATATTGTTGTGGCAACTTGTAGGATCTTGTCATTAACCTCTTTATCAACATATTACCATCCTCTTTAAAATCATATGGATGGATTTTCATATGCAACAACATCATCAACATCTTCATCCATGCTATAACAATTTTCCTAGGTACACAATCCATCATTAGTCATACCCAATTATCATATTTGCATCATTTTACACATAACTATAGACTATATTCAACCTATAATCAGGCCACAATCATGCCCACGCACACCATATTTTCACTATATTATTGTGCACTCTTTTATATTTTGGTGTGTATTTCATTTCATTCCCTATACAATCTGGATCAATGGCATCATATAAATCCACTCCTTTTTTTTCTTCTCGGTGCATGTCCCCGATGAGGTCAGGGTATAGAGAGTTGGGTTCCAATCTAGTTTCACTAGGAGATGAACGCTCTCATCAAACCAATAGACCTCACATGGCAGGGGAAAATATAGATGAAGGGGCAGGAGATCCTATCAAGATGTTTCTCAAGGAATCCCTTATGCGATAGAGGAATGAGATGATAGATACCTTCAAGGTACAAGTTAACTTTTCTATCTCTTTATTGGAAGGCCATATAGATGCAGATGCTTTGGATAAATGGTTAAATCTATTAGA
Source organism: Picea mariana (assembly GCA_032191745.1). Classification (NCBI taxonomy): domain Eukaryota; kingdom Viridiplantae; phylum Streptophyta; class Pinopsida; order Pinales; family Pinaceae; genus Picea; species Picea mariana. The sequence goes on along the minus strand of JASDQU010502990.1, from coordinate 32,198 downwards.
GGGTTATTTCTCTGTTCAAAATTTTTTTGACACCAGAAATATCACCTTCGCGCTCCTTAAATCCCTTCCCTGTGTCAAATATTGGTGGGAAAGTTATTGGGAGAGACATAACGAAAATGAGTCTATAACATTCATGATAGGAGCCACTTGGGCAACAATTTTTGATTTCCTCAAGGAGGAATTCTACCCTATTGGAAGCTATGATTACCAGTACACAAGATGTACAAATCTATGTCAGGAAAGAGACCAAATGGTGATGGAGTTCACCAATATTTTCCATACCTTGTGCTCAAATATGGGTATCAAAGACTCTGAGTGGAACTTGGTTTTAAGATACCACAATAACCTACATAGGTACATCTAATAAGAGATGGATTTCTTGGACATCTCCTCACTGGGATCCTCTTATCACTATGCAATCAAAATTGAGAAGAAATCTAAACAACGGAATAAGAGGGGGTTTGGGTATGCAAATCCACCAGAATAGAAGTATGGTAAATGCATCCCTAACCCACAATAGACGGGAAAAAGTAGTGAGAGTCAACCTTGAGAAAACCATTCCAAGCTATAGGAAAATAAGGGTAATGAGAAGTTGAAGAATACTAGGAAGTGGTGTGATTTCCACAAAATCCCTCGGTACAACATTGGTGAATGTCGCTTGAAAAAATCATTGTTGTATGAGCTTAAAGAAAAAGAGTTTGACCTTGAATTTAACTTTGATTCAAAATAAGATAAGGGGAAGTGGATCATCAATGTAGAAAACATAATTACCAACTTATTAAGAACTCTCCAGGGTTCTCATTTTTTTAAAGGTCACATTTAGGGGCTATTTTTATCCCCATTTCAAAAAATTCTACTACTGATAGCACTCGTTTTTTTAGAGTTAAAATTACAATTTTTTGCAATCAACATCTAGAAAGTTACAAATAAAAACCTTAAAATCTACCCCGAAACAAGAGGTGGTGCTCACAATGATGAGCCTAAATGTTGCTTATCTCAAAGGCTCATCATAGACACTTTTTTCCACCATGACATGACTAAATATTTGCTTTTTGACCATATTTAATAGTAAGTCATGATTATTTTTGTATGTTTCTTAGTGAATATGTTTTGAGTTGGAATCTTGTGTGTATCATACCCTTTTTTATCTAATCCCTATGACAAAGAATGTGTGTAGCATCAAACAGGTCAACCCCTTAAGGGAAGAAGGATTCCAAGAATCAAGGGACCCTATCCCCCACCTACTTCTAGTGGTTTCTTACTTCACTAATGACCACCCTTTGCAAGCAACATTTCAAGAATCATATGAGATTGACTGCGATCTCCTATTCCTCCATTTCCTCAATTCAAGTGAAGAGGTATAGCCTTCAAGGACATAAATAGGCCTCTAGCATAGGGATAAGGGGGATATTTTAAGATATTGTATTGAGTTTTGTTAAGAATACTTGGAGATTTTGATCTTGATGTACTGTTGATCTTGATGAAATGAAGACGATATTGTTTTTAGCTTATTATAGTTTTCCTAAGGTTCCTTGTGCTTCTTGGGTAGGGCCTCCTCAAGAGGGATCAATGACCCCATTGAAATTTACCTTTTTCTTGCATGTTAATGAGTTATCAATAGTGTTTCAGTTTCTCTTAAGGATTAATATAGTCATGCATGGTAATCTTTGATATATATCAATTTGTTATTTAACAATTAGATTTAGTAGGTATCCTGTAGAAAGAGTTAGCATCCTATTGGGATGCTCATGTGTGTCTTTTCAATCCTAAAAACCTCAATTATACCTCATTATATTTTAGTCTAGCTTCGTTAATTATTTTGAAGACTCCTTCTAACTTATTAAGACTCTTTTTTACATCCTGTAGGAGTTTCATGTAGGACTGTTACAGTTCCTGTAGAAACTTTTTGTCTTTATCTATAGTTCTCAATTTATTTTAATTTTCTTTTTATGAAAATAACAATAGATAATAAAATAACATATGGATTGCTATTGATTCAAGGGTTAGGAATAAATTAGCTCATTTGGTCTATGCAATAGTTCAACTCCTTTAAATTGCAATTTCCTATCATACACTATAATTAGTTCATGATTTACATTCAATTTACTCTTTCCATGGTTCAATATGATTTCTTTCATTCCAATAGATTAGATCTCCTTTATTGTAACTTAGATCAGTTGTGCTTTCAAGTTGGTGTGCTTTCATTCAAGCAATAGTTCAAGTTTTCTTTCTGCAATTTCAATTCCGTGCACAATTTCATGCATTTAAACCACTTGATCAATATCATACCTATAATTCTTTTAATGCATACTGCACATACTTTTCCCAACAGCTCTCAAGTTTATACAAACCCTGTGTTGACTAGTAAAGTAACAAGCCAAGGAGGTAGCAACGCTATTGTTTTTATTCGTAGGCCCACCACTTTTTGGCGTTTTTTTCGGGGAGGTGCTAAAGTCTACACATCATTTTCATCTTTTTTTCTTTGTGTGACTTGGACGATTAGGAATGATACATCATTCACAAGGCCAACCTCACTATAGAATTTTTGTAGTATAAAATACCAAGTGCTTTCACTTCGAGTGAGTATTGATAGCTCCTTGTCACATTATTTGCATCTTAGGATTATAAAAGGAGAAAAAAAGGAAAAAAATAGTTTCATTTCCTTTAATTTTATGAATGACTCGACCTAGAGATAGGAAAGGAAAATTTTCACCAAAATCCCCAACCCCAAAAATATGTCCAAGTAATCTAGAGATTGGTCCTAAAACACTTGAAAGTTTCTTGGAGAGGGAAGCTAGAAAATTTGAAATATTTCACAAGAAGGTCAATCTCCCTCACCTCGTGCCATGGCTAGTGAAGAAGATATGGTATAAGTATTTTAGTTTCCCATAGGGGAATCCAATTGAGAAACTAAGATGAAAAATATTAATCCTTCTGCCTTGCCTCATTTCCTTGGACTTGTTTCTAAATATCCTAACACTTTCTTGTTTGAATTTGCAGTTATATGCAGGACATATGCTTATACTATTGATGAATAAATGCTTAAACGTTTTCCTTCTACTTTGAAGGATTCATATCTAATATGGTTCGTGAACTTGGAGGGAAACAACATCACAACTTGGGATAAAATGAAGAACACCTTGTTGGCACAGGGGTAGACCCATGGTTCAACTTTAACAGTGCACCAACAATCCCTAACTATTGGCCCTTTTGGCAACACCTGCAAAGAAGATGCAGTCTCACCCGAAGTAGCAATAGGGGGTTGCAGGACATAGGTGTCTACAACCAGAGGCAAGGCAAAGTGGATTCAACACAATAATACACAACAATCTAGTTATCATTTACCAACCCAACCCTACTTCACACAGTTATATCTCTGATATAATACAATGATTCAATAACAAAGTAATCAGAAGGAAAAAGAACACAACATCAATCACACAAAACAACAAGATATATGTGGTTCACCCCCTCTCTAGGGCTATGTCCACAGAACTGCGCTTTACAATATATTAGATGAAAGCATACAGTTCTATCTGTGCTTTTAGCTTGCAGATCTCTCTTTCTTTCTCTTCTTCTCTCCCCTCCCTGCGCATCGAGTTGTAGGGTTGATCTTCGCACCCAGTTGAAGATCTTACAACACATACTTCTCTCACCACACAATACTTCTCTCTCAACAATAACAACAATCACTCATCATAACATAATCGAGCCCATCTCAGGTCCTCTTGACCTTTATTTATACATTACAATGACTCTCATACAACCTTAGGCCAAAACCTAGGTGTCATAAACCCTAAATACCAAAACCCTAGGTGTCTAAAACCCTAGGTCAACTTGACCCATGTTTTCAGGGCTTTGCCAACCTTTCTTTCCTTCTTTCCTGCGAGGTGGTCCAAATCATCCATTGGTGGCTTTTTCCGCTTGTTGATTTTTCCACTATCCATATTCCTTGTTGATCTATCTTCCTTGATCTCCCTGTCTAACGACTTTCTTTCTCTTACTTCACTTCTTCTTTTCTTCTCTTTTGGCTACTTCGACCCAATCTCAATCAACTTTTCTTCCACGTAGTTCACACTTCACGCTTCTTTCCTTAATCTTTGCAACCTTCCATAACTAAGGGCCAAAAGGCCCCCAACACTCACATGTGACTCGTACGGAGGCACTTTAGGTCTGACCTTTCTATTTTTCTTTGTCTTCAGACTGCATGGGGTATCCTATGCTTTCTACTCTGTCCCTACCTTCTTTGTGCAGACTGTATTTTCTGTGTCTAGTACCTAGTTTCAACTACACCTAGTACCTAGACCCTTTTTTTCATGCTTTTACTGAGAGTTGTGAGGCAACTGATTGTCATAGTACAATTTCAACCAGCTCTCATTCACTAAACCTTCCTTCCACTCTCCATTCAATGTCTTCAGCTATGGAACTCCTCCTTCTGTAACATATGTGACCTAAAATGGCCCAACCCAATCTGTTCTGAACTTCCGTGGATGCTTCATGAACTTGCTGTCATATACCAATACCAGATCTCCTTGCTTAAAGGATTTATTCTTGATATGTTTGTCATGGTGGGACTTTTCTCATTCCTTCTGTACCTGTTGATGGAATCTTGCAATAAATTTGTCTTCTTCTATTTCTACCAACTATGCAAGCCTCCCTTGAATAACGCTAGTGTCATCCATATCTGTGAATGCTGCAATTTTGAGACTAGGAACCAAATATTCCATAGGGACAACTGCTTCCAGACCATAAACCAACTTAAAGGGAGTCTGCATTGTCAGCTTCTTGCAAGTAGTTCTATAGGCCCATAGCACTACTAGTACTATCAATTCTCAATCATCCCTGTTCACACTGCAAATCTTCATCAACGTTGTCTCCAAGATCTTGTTAAAATCTTAGACCGTCCCATTCACTTGTGGATGTTAGGGAGTACTCTTCTGATGGTGGACTTCAAATTCCTGAGTCAAAGCTTCGATAGTCTTGTTAATAAAGTGTGTACCTTGATTGCTCATCAGGGTCTTTGGGCATCCAAACCTGTTTATGATATCATCAAATATAAATCGCGCAGCTGTAGTTGCACTATAGTCCTTAACTGCTCTTTCTTCTACCCATCTGGTCAAATATTCTGTCGCAGTGATGATGTATCTACCTCCTGTGCACTTTCCTGGTGGGTTAATAGGTCCCATGAAATCAATGGCCGATTTCTAAAATGCCTATAAGGTCAGCTGTGGTGCTAAAGGCATCTCATCTCTTCTTGAAGGTTTCCCAACTCTTTGGCATACATCATATGCTTTATAATATTCCTTAGCATCTTTATGTAAGGTAGGCCACCATAGCCCAGCTCTAAGAACCTTTTGTGCTATTGCTTTCCCTACATAGTGTCCTCCTGTGATGCCTTCATGTGCTTCTACCAAAATTAGTGGCCTCTCTACCTCCATAATACATCTCTTCAGGATCTCATCAGGTCCCATATTGTATAGCTATCCAACTATAAGTGAAAAATATGCAGTGCGAACTACCAATTGTTTCTTCTGGATGATTGTATATTCGCGAGGTGCCATTCTTGTTGATAGGAACTGGACTATCTCGATGAAGTGATCATCAAACCTTCTAATGGCCAACAACTATGCATCTGGTAGTGTATCCTCCAAACTAGTAGGTTTCTCTCCATGCTCCAACCTAGACAAGTGGTCATGTCCCTTGTTCATTCTCCCTGGCTTGAACACTATTTCAAAATCATATTTCTGGAATAGCAGTAACCATCTGCATATCCTCCCCCCCAACATTGGCTTGTTGACTAGGTATTTCAATGCAGAGTGATCAATGAACATCATAAAATGTCCTCCCAACAAGTAGTGTCGAAACTTCTAGAGCGCGTACACCATGGCTAAACCTTCTCTCTCAGTGGTAGTGTAGTTTATATCAGATGTACATAGATCCTTGCTAGAAAAGGCTAACGGATGGTCAATATCTCCTACTCCTAGTTGTGATAACACTGCTCCTAGTGCAATAGATGAAGCATCAACATGCACATGAAATTCCTTGCTCCAATCTGGGTAAACAAAAATAGGTGCAGTAACAATTTTCCATTTCAGTATGTCGAAGCTCTGTTGACATTATCCTGTCTATTGAAACTGACATTATTTCTTTAATAAATTCTCCATAGGTGTTGTAATCTGTGCATAGCCCTTAATGAACTTCCTATAGTATCCAGTATGTCCCAGCGCAATGCGCAGTTTTTTGACTGAGGTAGGGGGGGGGTAGATCAACAATAATGGCAATCTTGGACAGATCTACCAGCAACCCCTACTTACACACAATCTGCCCTAGCAAAACTCCAAAGGGTGAAAATAAGATGCACTTCTTTAGGTTCAAGGCAATCTGACATTGCCAACACTTATACAACATTAGTCTTAAAAATTCAATATAGTTTTGTAATAAGCTAAAAATAGTCCAATCATCAAAATATGCTTCCAAAAATTTGTATAAAAAATCCTTGAGTGCTTCAACCACCACCCTAGAAAAAATGGCTGGTGCATTGTTCAATCCAAAAGGCATCACTGTGTACTGGTAGGATACCCATTCTATTGAAAATGTGGTCTTGTGGCGATCTTCCTTGGAAATCTTGATCTGGTGATAACCTGAAAATCCATCTGTGAAGGAGTAAACTTCATGACCTCCTACATTATCTAACACTTTGTCTGTAAACGGTGTAGGGAATGAGTCATGCAATCAGGCATCATTCAACTTCTTGAGATCTACACAGATCCTGATCTCTCCTGTCTTATTATCTTGTACCACCATAGGGCTAATCCATTCTGACTCTTCCACAGGTTCTATGATTCCTGCTTCCAACATCCTGTCTAGTTCAATATTCACTTTCTTCTTATATTTGGGATTCAATCTGTAGGGTCTCTACTTAACTGGACTAGCATCTTGATCTCTCCCATGGGCCCTTTTATTCCCTTCATATAAGTGAAATTGGTTGGGAACAAGTCTTGATATTCATGCAGTAGTTCTGTGATATTATCAATGGTTGCATCATCCTAGTAATCTCCAACATTAGCAAGCTTAGGTGCTTGATTTGTTCCAATATTAACTTTATTGATTTTGATCGGTTGTCCTATGAAAGGTAATTCGACTCCTGATCCTTCTACATCTCTCTATCCTTTTGTTTCTACGGTGTTCACATTCCTAGGATCATCATCTTCATCAACATTGATATTGTAACATCCTTGCAATTTCTGAAGAGGTTCAGTCCATTCATCCTCTTCTTGGTCAATAGGGAGGCTAGGTGCCTCCTCAAATACTTTATGTCTTACAACTTGTAGATATTGATCTACTGAAGGGTACTGGCTTTCAAATGAAAATGTAGTTACAAATTTTTGAGTCATATCGTCCCAATTTGAAGTGGTGAGGCACATTTATGCTTGAAGATACCAATTGATAGGCGTTGTGTCTAGAGTGTTGATGAAATTATGCACCCACTGTTCTTGAGGAATACTACTCCAGGCCTCCTCACAGCCTCGCACATGGTCCTTCAGACATATTTGACCTGTGTATCGAACTTCACATCCTTCTACTTGTTCTGAGAAGTGCACTGCCATCAAAGTGAGAAATTGCATCCAGTCTGCGATTTTCTTTTTATGTTTCCCCCACCATCTTGCTGGAGTTTCTTTCAAAGCCTCATCCAGTCCCAACAATATCTGTTGTATTGGTACAATTTCTTCGAAATCTGATAAGAATGTTTCTAAATGATTTAAACCATAAAATGTGGGTAGATTGCTTACTTCTGTGCCAATCCAACGAACTTCTTTGGTCAATCTAGCACACCTCCGCGCAGAGACTTCATACATTTTGTTCTGCCAATTCTCGAGTGCTTCTTCTGAGTCCGATGAGCATGCGTTGTCACTTCACCAGCTTAAATTCTCATCTGTTGTAGGGTTAATGTAATATTGTTGTTTCGCTATCAATTTATATATATTCTCTAGCTCATATGTGCAGTCTTCTTCTTTGATGGGTTTTGTGTATCTTTGACCTTCACCAGGATCCAGAGGTGTAATGAACCTAAGGCCATCACCTTCAAACATCATTCTTCTTTTCTTTAAGTCAACAAAAGTGGAATTGTTGAAATCCCAATCAATTTCTAATAGCATAGGATAAGGACAACTATCATCAACTATCTCAATCACCTCGAAGTCCAAAAATGTTATTACCCTGTTGATGTCCACAGGGACATGATCCAGTCTCCCAAAGGGTCTTACTGCCTGCTGATTAGCCATCCTAAGCCTGATATGGGAGTAAATTAGCTTAGGTTTTCCCATCAGGGCCCAGGTCTGCTTCGTCATAACATTGACTTATGATCCTAAGTCGAGGACCACATAATCTATATCATAATATCCAATCTGAGCATTAAGGTGTGGTTCCTTATTCATCCTTCTCTTTTTGGATACTTGATGTACTGTTCTATTCAACAGAGGGTCTACCTTCCCTGGTTCATACTATCGGATCACATGTTGTAGTTCTTGTATGGCTCTTTCATCCTTAATCAAATCAATGAATGTATACAAGAAACTAACAAGCTTGCTTACCTCTTTTCCTTCTCCTGGTGATGCAGACTGATCGAATGCCAGAGGCATCCTACATTCTCTCACATCTGGTTGTGCCTTTGATGAAGAAACCTGATCTCCTCCAAATTATCTTCTTGCCTCTTCAAATATCTGCTTTTCTTTCCTCAGATCGAACTCTGGTGTCTTCTCTGTAGTTATTCTGACCCCTGATTTGTTTGTAGTCTTTGTTGGAGTCATCATGTCTTCTCCTGTAGTAGTGCCTCCTCTAGTGATAACAACGAATCTAAGATCCACTCCATGAGGTTTTGCTGAGATTAATTGTACTTGTGGGTTTCCTCCTCATCTCTCCTGAAGTTTGGCTAACAGCACAGGACAATCTCCGATAACATGTTCAAATGAGTTGCAGTAGCTGCAAGTGGTACATGGGTTATGACAGTCCCTTGCCAAATGTCCTGGCTATGCGCAGTTATAACAAATGATCTAACCTCGACCTCGACCCATACCTCCTCCTCATCCTCTTCCTCTGAATCCACTGCGAGGGTTGAAGTTTCCTCTTCCTAGGGAGTTAAACTATGTAGCATTTCCTTCTTGTTGTACTTCGCCCTGAATTCTATATATGTCTCTTGATATTTCAAGAAAGAGGTCATAAGCCCTATAATCTTTCTCATCATGCCTCATAGATTTACAGAATGTGCAGTAAAGGTTGGTAGGTGTCTGGACATATTTTTGCATGTAATAACATTCACCAGGGTGATGCCGATTTCTACATACCTCACATGACGGTAGAGTAACCTGCTTCAGAGGGATCAGAGCTCCTGAAGCCAAGTACTCATGGAATAGAGGACAATGATACTTTTCATGGCCCTATGATTTTCATCTGATACACTATATATATTCTCTTTTATATTTTACCTTATCCTTTTTCATATCTTCGACCTGTAGTGATAAGCTAGTTAGCTGACTCAAAATTTGAATCATACCTAAGATGGACTATCCCATAGGGGCTGATTCTAGTTTCATGGTGATATCCAATGCCTCATCTTGCGAAGCAATCTTCTGCTTCATCATAGGGACTCTGATGTGTGGTAAGAGGGCAACAATGATCCATTCTTTATTCTGTTCATCTGGAATATGAAAACTCAAATGACTTGTTAGGGTCTTAAACCTCTGATCAAACTCCCAAACAGGTTCAACTACTCTCTGCTTGATTTCCTTCAGCTCTATAATGCACTGCGACTCTGACTTGGGTTTCTTGAATTCAACAATAAACACAGTCTTGATCTCGTTTAGCGATTTCGGCTGTGCAACTCCTTGGATGAACTTCATATACGAGATCAATGCACTGTCTCTCAGGGTAGTACTAAACTGATCTCTCTTAACAACTTCGTCAGTAACATTCTTAATACTATATACAACTTCGCATAAGAACCAATGATGATCATGATCTTCATTTCCATCTCCCCTAAAGGTGGTTAACCTCATATCATCTTCCATAGATCTTCCTAGGGTTCTTGACTGAGTATGCACTGAACCACTTGTACCAGTGCTCTAAGTGATCTGATAACTTAAGCTACTCTAGTTACTTAATGCTGCTAAAACAGCAGGAGGCGTAATAGTACTTACTTCAACAGCTTGTGCAGTTCCTGAAGTTTCTGACTCTTCTCAATGAGGTTCTTCAGTCTTCCCTTCTTATTCCCTAACAGACTTTGAATGTTCCTCATTCAGTAACTCTTCTTCTTCTCCACTATAGAACCCTTCTTCCTGTGCTGTTGGTTCGTGATTCTTCTCAAACAAGTTCACCAGAGGAACTTCTCTAAATGATCTCCCACCACGTGTGTGTCCAACCTTTGTGCCGCTGTCGCTGTCTGATTTCTTGAACATTATCCCTTTAATCCAACTGATTACTGTATCTTCAATATGTTCTTCTCATGCAATAGAATATTGATCTGCAACTTCAGAAAATGTAAAATTTTTCCTCTAGGTCTCTTAAAGAAATATCTCTCTGCATGGATATATGACTCTACTCTATCAATAGAAAACTCAGTAATGTACCCTCCAATGGTACTATCAAACCAGTGATCTACTGATCTTAACACGGCTTTATCAAATCTCTTGACCTTCTTGATTAGCACCAACGTCCAAACCATAGGTGGTCTGAGTCTGATTTCAAACTCGGTATCTGCTAACATGGATAGCCACTCGTATAGCTCCTTGTGAATTCCTCCAAAGAAAATCTCATGTATATCGGTAAGGATATACCTTCCCAACCAGTCCTCTATGATAAGATTAGGGTTCTTGTTCTGGGCTTCTGCGAAGTCATTTTCTTGTTCTTCTATCCACTTCTAAATCTTTGTCTTTGATGGAAACCACCTTGACATTCCCTCAAGAAGATCTTGGTCCCAACAACAAAACTATTTGTTGGCATAGGGGAAGACCCAGGGTTCAACTCTAACAACGCACCAACAAGCCCTAACTACTGGCCCTTTCGGAAACACCTGCAAAGAAGATGCAGTCTCACCCAAAGTAGCAATAGGGGGTTGTAGGACATAGGTCTCTACAACCAGAGGAAAGAAAAAGTGGATTCAACACAATAATACACAACAATCTAGTTATCGTTTACCAACTCAACCCTACTTCTCACAGTTATATCTCTGATCTAATAAAATGATGCAATTACAAAGTAATCAGAAGGCAAAAGAACACATCATCAAGCACACAAAACAACAAGATATAAGTGGTTCACCCCCTCTCTAGGGATATGCCCACATAACTGTGATTTATAATATATTATATGAAAGCATACAGTTCTATCTGCGCTCTTAGCTTGTAGATCTCTCTTTCTTTCTCTTCTTCTCTCCCCTCCCTGTGCACCCAACTGCAGGGTTGATCTTCACACCCAGCTGAAGATCTTACAACACATACTTCTCTCACCACACAATACTTCTCTCTCAACAATAACAACAATCACTCATCATAACATAATCGAGCCCATCTTAGGTCCTCTTGACCTTTATTTATACATTACAATGACTCTCAGACAACCTTAGGATGAAACCTAGGTGTCAAAAACCCCAAATACCAAAACCCTAGGTTAACTTGACCTGTGTTTTTAGGGCTTCACCAGCCTGTCTTTCCTTCTTTCTTGTGAGGTGCTCCAAATCATCCATTGGTGTCTTTTTCCACTTGCTGAGTTGTCCACGATCCATCTTCCTTGTTGATATGTCTTCCTCTATCTCCCCATCCAACAAATTTCTTTCTCTTACTTCGCTCCTTCTTTTTTGCTCTTTTGGCCACTTCGACCCAATTCAACTTGTCTTCTGCACAGTTCACACTTCACGCTTCTTTCCTTAATATTCACAACCTTCCATAACCAAGGGCCAACACACCTTCAGTGAAAAATACCAAGACTATTACATAGCAAGGGACATAAGAGATGAGATATTTAGAATGACTCAAGGATCTGACGAATCTTTATAAGACTTTGAAGAGAGATTTCAGCTGAGCTATAACAAACCTCACAACTACACTCTAGATGAGGACTCACTCAAGCTTGTGTTACTCAGAGGAGTAAAAGAGGATCTCATGAAACAATTAATCTCATATCCAATGGATATATCTATCAAATGGACTATGATGATATCAATCAAATCTTCAAAAACCATTCCATATCCTCAAGGAAGAAATATAGAAATAGTAGAGGAATGATACCACAATCTTATAACCCTACAACCCATATAAAAATGAGTTAGGAGGGTTATTAGAAGATATGAAAACCAATATCTTGCATGGTTTAGACATGTAAATCGATACTTTGTAGATCAATAAGAAACAAGAGGAAGCAGAAGAGGCATTAGCAAATTATTTCCCTAAATGCACTAAGAAACATCCTAGAAATGAGTGCTCTCTAGACCTTATATAAATTTTTGGTATTTTTGAAGAAAATCATCCAACTAACAAATGTACATTTTTTCTAGGATTGAAAGATACATTTCGAGGAGAAGAGGAGAATGTGGAATCAATGTACTTCATCAAACAAAGGAGGCCTGGAACACAAAGACCTTTACAAACAGGTTTGAACTTCAATCCTGCTCAAAATTTTGGTGCATATAATACACAAATTTCTTCTCAACCTTGGTATAATCCCAACCCATCTCCTTGGGAAAATACAAATCCATCTCAATATCAGGAACCACCAATTCCTCCATACTAATATTTCCCTAGCATGCCACAAATCGAAAACCCTCAGTGGAATCAACCTCTACAAGGATGGAGGCCCCAAAATTTTCAGCAACCAACATTAATGCCTCCTCCTCCTCCTCAATCCAATACAACTATTCAAAATATTGTTCCTCCTAAACAACCTCAGTTACCTGCTCAACCTTCCCCCAATACAAATAACAAGTAGGTGCAACTTGTGTACAACAATGAAAAAACCTATCTGAATTACTCCTTGGAAGTACAATAAATTAATATTAGATCAGGAAAATTCTTACAACAATAACCAAATATCATAAAATATGTATAATCTGAGAATATGATGTTATCTTACCACAACGAAAAACTCCTCTGTATCCTGAAATATTAAATGAAAATAAAAGCTATACATCTGAAGAGAAAGAGATTTTAGGAGAAATCAAGAGTTTGTGTGTAAAGATACCTCTCCTGCAAGCCATCAAGGATGTGCCCATTTTCAATAGATTTGTCAAATAAGAGTGCATCAGAAGGTCAGGGAGAAAAATAAAAGATACCCCTACAATAAATATTATAGGACAACTAGCTGACCTTATGCTTGGAAAGTTAATTGTACCTAAGTACTTGGATCCAATAATCCCTTTAGTGAATGTTCACATCAACAAAACCTTGATCCAAAATACTCTCATAGATTTAAGGGATGCCATCAATGTTATGACCAAAGACACCATGTTAAAACTCAACCTTCAGGGACTCTTGAGAGACACCCCCATTGTCTTCCAACTTGCAAACAGATCCATAGTCAAACTTGAGGGGACGTTGGAAGATATAATAATATTTATTGATTCTTGGGAGTATCCTACTAACTTTTTAGTACTACAAACCAAGTCTCAATTCAGTGGGTACCCTCTTATTTTGGGGAGGCCTTGTCTCGCCACAACAGATGCCTACATTGGCTGTAGGGAAGGAAACATGACTATAATTGATGGCCAATACCAAAAATAGATTTTTCTTTATCTCCCTGCCCAATGATTAATAAAAAAAACTTCCAATGCAGGTATAATAAGAAGAATATCTGGTCCAAACTACTTCCTATCCCATATACATAATCAACACAACCTTGGCTAGTAGTAAAATTGACGAGGACACTTTCCTTGTAAATTTTCTGCAAAATCAATATCCAACTGATGTGAAAATAGAAGGGATAGATGATGAAACCAAATCTGAAAGTTCTTCTGAAAATAAAACAAAAATATGGGAAGACTTATTCACTACTGAAATTGAAGACCCCTCTATTAAAATCATAGACATCATCCCTGCAAAAACACTCAAATTTGGCACTAAATTTACCAATAAGCAAGAATAGAAATTGTTAGATGTGCTGAAAATAAACATTGAAACCTTTGCATGGGATTATAAGGATATGAAAGGAATCCATCCTTCCATATATAATCACCATATATATATATATCAAAGAGGACTACAAACCTATTAGGAATCCCCAAATAATGATGAACCATGCATTGAAAGATATATTTAAACGAGAATTGAAAAAGTCATTAGATGCCAAATTCATATATCCAATTTTAAATAGTGAGTGGGTATCTCTCCTAGTTATTGTACCAAAAAAGAATGGGAAATAGAGGATATGTGTGGATTACCAACAGATAAAAAAGGCTACAATAAAATACCATTTACCCCTACCCTTCATTGACCAAGTCTTCAATGTCTTAACCGAGAAATAATATTTTTTATTCCTGGATGGATTTAGTGGATACAACCAAATTCAGATCAGTCTTGAAGACCAGGACAAAAAAAACTTTAGCTATCGCTGGGGCACATTTTATTACAAGGTCTTGCTATTTTTCCTATGTAATTCCCCAACCACATTCCAAAGAGAAATACTTAGCATTATTTTAGAACTCATCCATGATAATTTAGATATCTATATGGATAACTTTACCCCTTATGGAAACTCATTTAATGAAGACTTAGATAATCTAGATAAAGTTCTCCAAAGATGTAGAGAAATGAACCTATCCCTTAGCAATGAAAAATGAAAATGATGATGAATGAAGGGATTGTGTAAGGACACCATCTATCCTCCAAAGGGATTGAAGTAGACAAAAATAATGTCAAAATCATCACACTACTTCCTACCCCTCTGAAAGCAAAAGACATCAGAAGTTTTCTTGGACATGTAGGATACTACAAGAAATTTATCAAAGACTTTAGTAAGATAGCTTCTCCCCTATTTACCTTGCTAACCAAAGATGTAGATTATTGTTGGACTCTAAACTATCAACAAACATTTGAAACAATAAAATAAAGACTCTCAAATGCTCCTGTACTATAGGGTCCTAATTGGGCTCTTCCCTTTCATATTCATACCGATGCATTAGATAAATGTGTAGGAGTCTTGGGACAAAATGAAGATAACAATCTCTATGCAATTTATTTTACAAGTAAAAACCTGGTTGGTGAAGAGCTAAACTACATTGTTACATAAAATAAATTTTTAGCATAAGTTCATGCTCTCAATAAATTTATACATTATGTTATAGGGTATAAAGTTTTCGTATACATTGATAATGCTTCCATTAAATATTTGATGAATAAACCTGATATAAATGGTATTAT
Organism: Picea mariana; assembly: GCA_032191745.1. Classification (NCBI taxonomy): domain Eukaryota; kingdom Viridiplantae; phylum Streptophyta; class Pinopsida; order Pinales; family Pinaceae; genus Picea; species Picea mariana. Next base: position 16,797 of record JASDQU010502990.1, on the reverse strand, counting down.
AATCAAATGGATTTTTTTATTACAACAATTTGATCCAACCATTTTGGATAAGCCTGGGAAGTATAATGTTGATGTATGTTTTTTGTCTAGGTTGACCATTCCCACCGAAGAAGGCATGATTTATGATCATTTCCCATATGAGCACCTCTTTGCAATATCAAAACAAACCCCCTGGATTGATGACATAGAAAATTATCTAACAACGAGGAGGTTTCCTCAACATTTCTCCTATAGGGAAAGATGCAATATTGTTCAGAAAAGCATAACATATATTTGGGTAACAGGGTATCTGTTCAAACTTGTCCTAGACCAAGTCTTGAGGAGACACATGAGAGAATATATGGTGCATCATATCCTCCATGCTTGTCATGATGAACTATGTGGAAGACACTATGCAACAAAGAGAACAACCTACAAGATCTTGCAAGTTGTATACTATTGGTCGACCCTACATAGAGATGCTAACAAATAAACCCTACACTATGATGAATGTCAAAGGATGGGGATGCATACAAAAAGGAATGCAATTCCTTTTCATCCACAAGTATTATTGGAACCATTTGACAAGTGTGGCATGGAATTTATAGGCCATGTTATCCCCATTTTGTGGATAACTAAGGATATTATATATTGAGGCCCTTAGATTGCAGATATGGAGTGTCGAGAGACTACATGACCAACAATACCCTTTTTCACAGATGGAAACCCCTATCACCACCATAGATGGTCACATATTTCCAGGTGGAATCCACCACATCAGCAAGCTTCCGAAAGTCAACGGGCCTTGCTTCAAGAGGTACAAGTCATTATTATGGTGAGCATCATTTCAATATTTAATCCAATTGAGTATGTTGTATCTTAGATTTCTCTAGATTTCATGATATATGCTTGGACATTATGCATTTTTCCCTGCTTCACCTTGGTGGTTGACATTGTTTCCTAGTAAGTGGTCTACCATGGGGATGGGTGTTGGAATCAGACTAAATCATAAAAGCAAGGTGATTTTGGGAAAGAAAGCATGCATGAGGAAAGCGACAACTGGAAGGGAGAACAACACGTGCACATGCATGGAATACCTAATGATGGTAGGGTTAGGGTTTTGGTAATGTATGTAATGGATGAAGAGCCAGAAGCATATAAATATAGATACTTAGTTATCATAAGGGGTTTAGATTATGATAGAGGATTCATTAGTATAGAGAGAATTGTTGTAGTGAGTCGATATGTAATATTTTGTTGTATGACCTACTTTTGTAAGATTTTGAGATAGAGAGGGAGGAGGAGGGTAGATCTTGAGGGTTAGATCGTAGGTTGAGGAGACTGGTGCCATCTAGTCCACCTCATATAGATCTTACTCAATTGAGAAGATTTGTAAAGCGCACGATACTGTAATGAAGAACTATCATAATAAAATAGCGAAGATCCAGATCTTTGTGGACATAGCCCAGGAGGGGGTGAACCACGGTAACATCTGTGTTATGTGATTGAATGCATGTGTGTCTTTATTATCTTTTAGTAGGGATGGATAAGATAAATGAATGAGTTAGTATATTTCTGCATAAATCATGATAACAATATATTGCGTTAATGAGTTGCAGTAGCACTCTCAATACTCAGTTATCAAATCTCTCACTCAATCCTAGGCTATAAACACATGATTATTGCAGCCACCCATTAAGACTATCTTGGGTGAGATGGCGCAGTGCACTCTGTGTGCTATGTTTCCTTCTGGTTTTCCAGGAGGGACGATAGTTTTAGAGGCTTTTTTGGAAACCCAAAGAGACATGAACCCTTGGTCACTCAATACGAACTTTGACAAAATATGAGTAAAAGGATAACCAACAAATGGTTTTGTTTCCATTGGTAGGAACATGAGAGGATTGAGAAGATTAGATACGTTGAACAAGAGAAGATTAAAAAAAAGAAGAAAGTAATGAGCCATTAGAAGGGGAGGTTGAGACCGTGGAATCCCACAAACGCAAAGATCAAAACTTGGCTAAGAAAAAAAACACTGTAGTTTGCAAAAAAAGATAACAGAAACCCTAGAATAACACCCTGCAAACACCTTGATAAATATGTGTTTACTAATTTGCATGAAGTATTTTTCTATGATTTTCCACACTTATTGCAAGAGTGGATACTAAGGTTGAAGGATAACCACACAACAAACCAGATCCAATAGTTAGAGTGGACCCCAGTATAGATTGAGTAGTTACAACATATGAACAACAAATTTACCTGTGCAATAGATTTTTGGCTCGATAGTATTGTAGCAGGCTTTATAAAAGACTTTGTTGTAGATACCGTGAAGTCGTACAGTGCGTCGGAGAAAGAGTTACTACGTGGACCCCGAGGAAGGTACATTAGATCACTATATACTTCCATTAAGATACTGTTATATAACAAAGGGATAATGACGATGGAGTCAGACATCTAAAATTCCCTGCGTGCATGGGGGAAGGGGGGAAGCAATGATAGAAAGAAGATAAATGGAAGGAGGAAAGGATAAGGGAAAGGAGGAGGAACCCTTGGAATCAATCATGATGGATGATGACTAGATCAAGTGGATCATGGTGACATCTAGAAAGATGCGTAGTGAAGTACCCTACAAATACAAGGTAAATACCAAGAAGAGAGTCGTATCCACAAGGGAAGGCTTGGCGAGTGATGAGAAAGAAGTAGAGGATCTTCGGGATATGGAGCAGATTGAGGAAATCCTCTTTGAAACATATGAAAGGAATACGCAAGGCACAAGAACGGGAAGATAAGGAAACAATCCTATCCATATTAATGTTAGTGTGGAACCCATAAACCCATGTGTGACTAATACACCAAAGAGGACACCACTGTTTAGACAACCGAAGTTCAGAAGAAGTCAGACAGTAGGAAGTACATCTACACAAGGAACAACAACTGGAGGAGCAAGTTCAGACAACACTAGTCAAGTATCTACACCACACAGAGGTAATAGTTCAACATTTAGAATGGCAGGACACAATCCCACCATCAGGTTACTAGAATTTCAAGGAGAAGTAGCATAATACCTTGAGAAACACTTGTTCATTTGTGCAAAGATCTAGGAAGAAAAAAAAAATCTCTGATGAAGGTACTAAACTTGCACAATTAGTTATTACGCTAAGAGACCATGCACTACACTGGTACATGAGTCTAGATACAAACAGTGCACCTGGGACGACAAGGACACTGACAAAAATTAAGAAGTTACTGATTAATGAGTTCAAAAAACTGAGTTTAGAGAATTAGTACATGAACGAGATGATCGAAATTAGATAGAAATCGGGAGAATCCGTATGGGATATTGACCATAGATTCAAGCGACTAAAGGGAAAGTTGAAATATCTCATGATCGATATGCAACATAGGCACATGTTCGCCAGTTCACTGCTACCACACTTAAAATACCCATTGCGACAACATAAGTTTCAGACACAAGCAGAGGCACTGCAGGAAACCCTACAACTAGAAGAAAACAAGTATCAATAGACAGACCCAACTATCGAAGAAATAAAGGAATATTTGAAGAAATTAACATTCCATCTAAACCAGAATAAGAGTAAGGACAAACATGAAGCCATTTGGTGTACTACATGCAGGATAGAAGGACACCACAAGAATGAATGTCCAACATTCGCACAGTATATGGCAATAGGAATGCCAAATCCGTTACCAACAGGAGGACTATGGTGCGAAGTATATAAGAAACCAAGCCACGATCCATATCACTGCCCAATGATGAAGAAATACCATACAGTACCAAATAGCTCATATTGCAACTTTTGCAAGTCAGTGGGCCATGATGAAAAAGATTGTAAAACCATGGAGCTGATGAGAGAGAGGACATCAGATGCCTATAGAGTGTAGGAAGAAATAATGAATGGGCAAGCCACACCGTAGTTTAATCAAGTTATAGCTTCATACAACATTTCACAACAACAGTATAATCCTGTGCAACAACCATAAAATATCGTGCAACTGCAGTACAAAACAACGCAACCTTAGTACAATACCGTGCAGTATAATTAGGTGCCACAATATAACACACTCAGAGGAGATCGAGCAGGCTATAGAGGTGGAGGACGAGTGAGAGGAGGTTTTGGACGAGGTAGAGGAATAGTGGTATGTCACAATTGTCGACAACTGTGACATTATACAAGAGAATGTCCACTTCCACCAGCGAATTGTATGTATTTTCACACATCGGACCATGATATAGAAGAATGTCTGACACTATTAGTGAAGATTCATGAAAAGAGGAACCAGAACAACCCAAATGTTTAGTGAATTTCAACTGAATCGAGGGATGAAGCATGGAACATCAACATAGTTACTCGCAGAGGAGCTAAAATAGGGAACAACGCAGTCCGACAAGAGCCAGTACAAAACCAGTGGGTGAAGAAGAACATCAAACTAAGGAAGTAGTTTGACGCGTAGGACAAAAAGGAGATATTTAAACAATCTAGACAATAATTTCACAAGGAGGACATGGCATCGACTTCAACCATGGATCAAAGAAAAGAAACATCGGATTACGAGATGCCTCATTATTGGATCATACCAATGAAATGAAACCCCTAGGACAAGTAAGTACAATCAAAGGCTTTTTGCAATCATGTGTAAAAGTATTGAATGAACCATCATCTGTTAAAATCTTGCAAAACATATTAGAAAGATGTAGTATAGAGATGGAAGGAAAACTAGAACAAAAGACAGTCAATCACCTACATACAAGGAGAAGAACAAGTAGGGAATTTAAACTCAATGCCAATATCAGATATTTCAACATGGGAGATATCATACTGTATCTAGGATCTGAAGGGAATGTATTACCAAAGAATACATGCCAATGCATGGGAGATCCCACATTAGGATATTCACCTGTTCAACTAAAACTAGAAAATCAACACAGAGTCCTACTAGTCGGTAGACTGAAAGGAGTGACAATAGACCTAGATGGAGTGCCCACTAAAGCAGACTTTAAAGTGATTGAAATAGTGGATGACACAACACCATATCCAGCGTTGCTTGGGTTGGATTGGGCGTTTGACAACTAGACCATAATCAATTTAAAGAAAATAAATATGACATTTGAGTCAGGGGAATATAGGGTCATCGCACCATTAGACCCATCATAAGGGGAAAGGTTTGTAGAACCTACTTGCTTAGACTTAGAGGAAATCAACCAGTTGTACAGACCAACTGCGCGCAATGAGGATTACATAAACCCAACTGTAGATGGGATACTTAGTTGGCAGAGCATTACTTCATGTGAAATAGACTTAGACACTGGTTTAGAGAATTGGCAATAAAGGCTACATGAAGTTTCCACGAGAAGATGTGCACGAATAGACCGCGCAGTAAGATGGTTAGGCACGGAGATAAGGGAACCACCCAATTTCCATGGAATAAACGATTTGGAAACATTCTTGGCACAGTATGAAGATGAAGTTTTACAAAATCAGAGACTATTAGCACTTGATATGGCACTCAAGGCCACACCTGCAATATGGTGGGGTGCACACAAACAAAAAATCACAGATTGGTACCAATGCAAGCAATTACTGCGCATAAGATTCGGCGCAGAACAAAAAAATATCAAACAACAAGGATATGATGGACAAGGAGCACCAGCAGAACAATTGGAGAAGTGTAGAATGTTGTGGAAAATGACACCTCTCAAGGAATGGGATCATCATTTCATACACACTCTAGAGGGCATACCAGTGAACTTGTATAGAGACCAGGAACTGCGCAAAGGAACTGCAACCTGGACGACATTGCAACAGAACTTTACAGACACTTTCTCATTTGAGTATGAGAACCCCAACATAGATGAAACCCTTAAACAAATAAGATGAGTGATATTCATCAAAGATCCAGAAGTCTAAATCATAACAGAAGACCAACAACAGAACAAATAGATAGTCAAATAATTATTGTCATGTTACCATGTGTAGGAGGAAGCACCAGACAAAAACGATCTGCACGATATTCAGATCGAGGAAGAAAAAGGTGAAAGAAATGTGAAGGGTCCACCCATAGAATCATAAGTTATTGTTGCACCGATCAAAGTAAAGAAATTCAACATTGGGACAATTGAGAACCCCAAAATGGCCAGCATTGGAGATTACTAGGATGAGAAAACAGTGGAAAGCATAACAAAGTTGTTGCGCGAGTATAGTGACTTGTTTCCCACAACATTTATAGAGATGAAGGGTATAGCAGGAGAGCTAGGAGATATGAAGATACAACTCAGACCTGAAGTGAGACCAATCAAACAACGGCCATACAGACTGAACCCAATATATAAGCAGAAAGTCAAAGATGATATTGATAGGATGCTCGAAGCCGGAATCATAGAACCAGTGGAAGAATCATAATGGATAAGCCCGATGGAAGTTCAGGACAAAAAACAAGCAGGGATAAGGATATGTGTCGACTTGAGGAAGTTGAATGATGCATGCCTACATGACCCATTCCCTACGCCTTTCATGGATGAAGTGTTAGAGAACATAGGTGGAGATGAAGATTACTCATTCACTGATGGATTCTCAGGCTACCATCAGATAAAAGACCACTTTTGCGATAGAATGGGGATCCTACCAGTACACAATCATGTCGTTTGGACTGAAGAATGCACCAACAATATTTTTCAGAGTAGTCATCATCGCGTTTAAGGAATTCATTCATTAGTTTCTCGAGGTATACCTGGATGATTGGATAGTCGATAGTTTGTTGAAAGACCATGTAGAGGTCTTACGGCTGATGTTAGAAATATGTAGGCAGTGCCAGATATCATTGAACATAAAGAAATGCATATTCAGAACATCGTTTGGGATACTATTGGGCCATATAGTATGCAAACAAGGTTTACTAGTTGATCCTACAAATATTGCAGTAATTGTTAACTTACCACCACCTAAAATAGTCTGTCATCTAAGAGAGACATTGGGACACACATGGTACTATAGGAATTTTATCAAAGGATACACGCAGATTACCGTGCCAATGGAAAAACTGTTAAGAAAATATACCAAGTTTCAGTGGAATGATACTGATATTAGTATTTCTAGAATGGAAGAAGACATTCCACATCCATGTAGATGCATTAGCCATAGCACTTGGAGATATCTTGGCACAACCAGGAGCGGGGGATTTGGATCACCCCATAGCATTTGCGAGTCGAAAGCTGTCAGAATTAGAGAAAAATTATAACACTACAAAGAGATACGGCCTAACTATGGTATACACACTGTAGAAGTTCAAACATTACTTATTGGGAAAACACTTTAAAATGTTCACAGATCACTCAGCCCCAAAATACCTAGTCAACAAGCTAGTGTTGGGGGGGAGAATATGTTGATGGTTACTACTATTTCAAGAATTTGACTTTGAAGTAAAAGTCAATCCAGGGAAATTGATGCAGGGCCTGACCACCTATCAAGGGTCACAAAGAGGGAAGAACCTATGAACTTACAGGACAAATTCCCAGACGCACAGTTATTTTCTATCCAGATCACTGATGAATACTTTGCAGATATTATTCAGTACTTGAGCACAAGTACTGCACCCCAAGAAAACAACACCGCGCAGAAGAAAAACCTGGTAGTCCGAGCTACAAACTATCAATTTATCACATGACACTTATAAAAAATGGGCGCAGATAACATCTTGCGAAGATATGTGTTAGAGCATGAAAGACCAAGAGTCTTAATAGAATCCCATGAGGGAATAATTGAAGGACATTATGTAGGCAAAGCTACCACACAAAAGGTATTGCGTGTAGGTCTATGGTGGTCGACCATTCACCGAGACTCGAAGGAGTACTATCAAAGATGTGATGTCTATCAAAGGGTAGGTAAACCCAACATAAGGGACGAGATGCCATTACGACCACATATAACATTGTAGGAATTCGATAAGTGGGAAATAGATTTTGTGGGACCAATAAACCCACCAACAAAACGAACAGGATCAATGTACATCATCACTACGACAGAATACCTAACAAGATGGGTGGAAGCCATACCAGTGAAGGATTGCATCACAGAAACAACATCACACTTTATATTTGAACAAGTAATCACTCGATTTGGATGCCCAAGAGTCTTGATGAGCGACCAAGGCACACACTTCATCAAAAACACTATCAGTGCGCTGACTGAAGAGTTCGAAGTCCATCATCAGAGGAGTACACCATATCACCCATAGGAAAATGGTATAGTAGAGGCAATCAACAAAATCCTTGAGAATGCACTGACAAAGATCTATAATGTCAACATGGATGATTGGGACCTCAAAATACCAATAGTATAGTGGGCCTACAAGACTATGTGCAAAATGTTGATAGGGCACACACCATTTAAACTGGTATATGGCCAAGAAGCAGTGGTTCCATAAGAAGTTTTGGTACCCTGTTTATGCGTAGCAGCAATTACACACATGACAAAATGACGTGCAATACATAAGTGAATAAATCAGTTAATGACCATGGAGGAAGATCGAATCTTATCAGGGTTCCACCAAAAGGTTTAGAAAGCAAGGGACAAATCTTGGTATGATAGACACATCAAGAAGAAAACTTTCAAGGAAGGAGATCTGGTATTGATGTAAGACAACAAATCGTTTCATAACCCAGGAAAGCTCAGAATGCACTTGTTAGGACCGTACAAAGTAAAAATTGTCACAGATGTAGGAGATGTAAAACTAAAAGACTTATTAGGCATAGAAATCAAAGGGATGATCAACAAGATCCGATTGAAGCCATGCAAGGACGGTCAACCACCCACAAGATGAAAGTCACCACGGAGGTAAAAAAAAAACAAAAAAAACAACAACATATTAAACAATACCAACAAAGGTGCATTGCGCCGAAAGAAGAAGGAGCATTCACCCTTAGGAATACAAACTCGAAAAATATAAGAATAACGGCTAGGCAAACAAGAGGGAAATAGAAAGATGACAAAAGGAGTATGAAATGAAAAAGTTAAGCAGAATTAAATGTCGAAAAGGACCGATGGGATGCTGCATTAATCGCGCCAACTGGAGATGGAAAGGGAAAGTAATGGAAAGTATGAAGGAACCAGATGTGCATTGAACCCACAATTAAGGTAGATTGCTCGACAAGCTTCATGCGATGCCCATAAAATGCACAGACAAAGAGTCTATTTGTAAAAAGAGAACAAACAAAGAGTGATAGAGGCTAAGGAGCACAGAGAGAAGTTCACAAAGGTCAAAAAGACCATTCAAACTCAGAAAACATTCGACACTCACCACCATGCCACCACCAAAGAAAGCAGAAGCAAGCTAGACTGCCAGACAACCCATAGTTAGAACCAGGTCATGAGTACAATTGGAAGAAGGAGAACAACAACCACCGGAGATCATCAATGTCGACGAAATCCCATCCCCAGACACAACACCGATGAACCCCACACCTATGGTGGAAGAAACCAAACAACCAATAGTGGAGGCCATGAATGTAGATATGCTGACAGAGGCATAGGAGCAATAGAACCGGGATGCAGAAACCCTCAATGAGGTGCAACCTGAGAACATCGAAGTAGCTCCGAGAGGCAATGGAACGATGATGAATCAGGAAACAACAGTCAAGCCAGACAAATCTCAAACAACCGTGTCAGACCACCCACCGGAAGGAACAAAAAAATATGTCACGGATTGGCCATAATGGTATTATAAAGTGCAATAGATGGCCACTGGAACCTCGATCCATCCACTATTGAAGAAATACAAGAAACACATACCTAGGTCACCTTGCAAGCAACCTGTCGTAGCCCTCATTTTACCGTGAATACCATATGGGGTATATGTCAAACCAGACTTATTGGGTCATATCGATAAGCTAAAATACTTGGATTGTGATGTAGCAGACATGAACAAGTTCCCGGAATTTGAAAAGAGGGTATACTTACATAATGTGGGCATGAATCCACTTAATTGGTTGTGTCAAACAACTGATGACAGTCACACATGGTGGAGACATATGGTTGGACAATCTCATCTCGATAGATGTAGACCTCATTGCGCACATTACAGGATTTCCATCATGGGGGCATGGATCCTGCACTATTTATCGATGATAAGACAAGGGATAAAGAACTTGCGGAGGATATGAAGAAGAAATACGGTATAGACAGGGGGACGTGAGGCATCATCATTAAGAGGATCAATGATGTCGCAACAGAAATGGCCACAAAATTATTGGCCTACAAACTGCTGAGAAAATGCCGCAGGGAGGAAGTTTCAGCTAGGGTTGTCACAGTTGTAGCTCAGTGTGTCGAGGGCACCACAGTGAGTTGGGCACCCTAACTCTTGAAATTGTTTTTGGATGACTGCAAGGATACGTAGGATATAGGAACAAAATTTCACTACTCATGGCTACTCATATTGATAGCTATCATAGGATGGAAGGAACCAAGTTACACATTCTTCGGCACTAGACCCAAGCCGAATTATGGAGCGAGGTATTTATTACTTGGCATCGCGTCATATGCCAAGCACAAGAAAATGAACGTAGCTGTATTCGAAGGAAACCTTCGTGACCTACAGGATACCATCTCCAACATGTGGAGAATAACACCACAAGTTGTCACACAGTATCAATATATCACCAACTTCAAGGCAACGTGACATGCGATGTGGATACAAGCGTGGAAGGACCCCAATAAGAAGTGGCTACAAATGCGCTATTGTATCAAAGAGGGAGACATCGACATGGTGATCAAAGACTGGGAAGACGACTGGAAGATTCTAGTCCTCACCCAAGACTAGCCGGAAAGGACAGTAGAAGGGGAGGCAAGGTAGGAAGAAACACAACCTCAAGAAGTCCCAGTGCCCAAGAAACGAAGGATGGCCAGACAAACAAAAAGAAAACAAATGAAGGGACATATAATATGGGACCCATAAGGAGAAGAAGGATAATACACAACCGACCAAAGAATAGAAAAAACAAGTCAAGGTCGTGTAAGGGACCACACCAAGTCCCAATCCCTAGGAACCAGGCCTTAATAAGAGACCAACTACTTAGATGGGGGGCGTGCACAAGAAAATGAAGGCACAAAGAACACCTCCATATTACATGATCACGGAGGACGATGCAGAGATGATAGCCTAAATGGTTTAGGATTGTATATCCGAGGATTTTGAAAATGTTGTGCACCACAAGGAAAGAATTGAAGAGAATATGGAAGACATGCGATAGTTCCTCAAGAAGATCAGGGAAGCACAGACAATGGGAAACGACATGGGAACATGGCCATCAACATCACAGACAGAAGAAATCTTGGAGGAAGGAGAGTGAGATACAATCCATACAATACTGCAGCCGAACGCAACGTTCCACATTATAGCCAGTATGCTGCTCATGGATGAGATTGTGGGGTAGACACCCCTAAAATACTTAGCTCAAATCCAATTGGTATTGTCGCAGATACCATCCAAATCTCTACACAAATTGTAGGTTAGCATTACCCAAGAGGTACAGTATCATGCACACACAGATTTAGCTGAACTACAACAAGAAATGGAGAAGCGGGACGTGCTAGAAATAACGTGTGAGAAGGCTAAGCTCGAAACCCAAAAGGAAAGGGAGTGCAGGAATGGATTGGAGGAGAAAGTGGTAGGAACTTATGAAAAAATTCCAAACACCATGCAGAGGGATGAAATCACAACATTAGAAAAGATTGATCAGATTGCATAGGCGATCGGTCAATATCAGAAGGAGATTGATTATCTTCATGATCAACTCACACCCACCACTCCACCACCAATAAAGGAGAAAAGGAAGCAAGATGCAACAAAGAAGCTGCAGGAGATAGAACAACAGGTGAACACAACAACCGACTTGTTTGATAAGGCAACACATCTTTGGACAAAGTTAGAGAAGGATCAACAAGTCCAATGGTGGGACAAGGAAGAATAAAGGATCAACACAACTATCCAAGACCTCAAGCATAGGCAGAAGACATTGGCCATCATAGAGTGCATCAAATGGGTGCAGGAAATGAAGAAATTGTAGATGTAACCCACCATTGCACAAACACAAAAAAAGGAGCATCATGATCAAATGGAACTGGTTCAAGAATGAGTAGCAGAAGTCCTTGCACAGGTAGAGGAAGCCAAGACACATATAACACAGACCTAGAAAAAATGTGCAGGATTGATCAATGACTAAATTGCAGTCCAGATAGTAGACATACTCAAGGAGAAGACTGTGTAGGCACAAACACAAGCAACAAATCTCAAGCAAAAGTTTAAGGTGATCATCAAGGACATCAAGGAAGTGCACAAATTTTAGGTGGTTGGGGATGAGCCACATGTCACTGTTGGGGGCCTATTGGAAGAAAACTAAAGAGGAAAAGAAAGGAGATTTTGGGAAAGAAGGAATGAACGAGGAAAACAATAGCTGGAAGGGAGAACAACACATGCGCATGCATGGAATACCTAACAATGATAGGGTTAGGGTTTTGGTAATGTATTGTAATGGCTGAAGAGCCAGAAGTGTATAAATATAGATACTTAGGTATCATAAGGGGTTCA
>JASDQU010502989.1:23523-52029 GCA_032191745.1 Picea mariana | reverse complement strand
GAATGTAAGATTGCTTCATTGATGAGCGCTCTCATGTGTTGTTGTGCCATTTAACTCTTCACTTGTTGTATCTGCTTTTCCTTCATGTAGTTCTCCATTTCTAGATTAATTTCCTTTGCGCAATTTCCCATTCTTAGAGTAATTTCATTTACGCAACTAGATTAATGATTCAATTCCATTCATGTGTTAGATTAATGATTATATTTCAGTCATAGCTTAAACATTAGATTAGATTAGTCTCACTTCAATCTTGCATATACTTTGCGTGTGCTTCGTCAGTTTACGACCCCCGGGTTGACAAATTAGATAGTTGGGTAAATACTACAATGCAATTAATTCAACATTAGTTTAGCCCAATGTAACGATTGTTGTTCCTTTTACAATTTGTGTTGTTCCTTTGAATAGAACAACTATCGTTCCCTTTACGATTGTTGTTCCTTTACAGGTGTTGCATCTCTGAAGGCTAGGTATTGAAAATGGAAGGTAAGAACCTACATAGGTGACAAGTAAAACACTTGTGCTAGCGCCTACCTTTGGTTGATGCATAGAGGTTGTTTTTAGGACATGTTTAGAGCCCAACATTTTGGCGTCACTGCCAGGGAAGCATGATGGATTGGAGTTTAGATTTATTTTTCATGCAAGTGTGATTAAACATGCTCCTAACTCTGAGGTGACATATGGGTAAGGACATGTAGGGTAGTGTAAATTTTAATTCCTGCAAGTTAGTCTAAATTTCAATTCCTGCAAGTGTGGTATTTTAAATTTCTTTTTCATGCAAGTGTGATTAGACATGCTCCTAACTCTGAGGTGACATATGGGTAAGGACATGTAGCATAGTGTAAATTTCAATTCCTACAAGTGTGGTAGTTTAAATTTATTTTTCATGCAAGTGTGATTAAACATGCTCCTAACTCTAAGGTGACATATGGGTAAGGACATGTAGGGTAGTGTAAATTTCAATTCCTGCAAGTTAGTGTAAATTTCAATTTTCACAAGATTAGTTTAAATTTTTACAAGTGTGATCTACATGTGTTGGTTCTAGGGGTCTTAGTAGCTACTTGAATGGAGACTGCTCATGTTCTCCTTGACCAACTATCAGGAACATTTTAATTTCCGCAACTGTGAAGAGTAATTTTTTTTATGTTTTAGTAAGAGTGTTTAAGTATTTCATTTTTTATTTTGGTGCTGTAAGAATCCTCTTTTAAAATGATTTAACAATGAATGTCGGCTTGGAACTACTCACTCAGATCCTGGCAGATGTCGGGATTTCCTCTTCCCATGAAGAAGAGATCTTGACAAGGATCAAACATTCAAATACTCCTCCAGAAACAATTGAAGATCCAACATCTGAAGACTCTTATGCATCTGATGATGAAAAATTGATTGAAAAGGAGGTATAGGAAGATGAAGAGGAGTTACAACATGATCTGAGTGAGGAACAACACACCTATGAAAGCCTGATCGAACGATGGTTTCAAGCGAGTACTAGGTTAGATACATTTATTTTTTATTTTTATTTTCTTAATTTACAGTTTCAACTGCTAATTTCACACATTCATACATATTCCCGACTGTCAATTGTGAAATTGAAAGATAACATATTTTTGTTACTGTTACGTGCATGGCTATATTGGCTATTTGATTACACGTAACTAATCTCTAATTTTTAATTAGCATAAAGTAGGTAGGATTTTTCAGTTTTTCTTTTAATTTTCAATAAGTATGTGCTTCATGCGATCGCGAGGATTAGAAAGTAGAATGACTAAATTGATTTCAGGAAGAATTTTAATTGTTGATGATGAAAAAATTGCCTAATATATTTTTCATCTACAATTTTCAATAAGTTTGTTCCATTTGCTCACAATTTTTTTTTAATAAGTTTTGCATTGAATTTTTAAAGTTCTAAAAACATAAAAAGAAAAAATATAATAAACTTGTGCCTCTATCCTTCGATCTGCAAACAAAACAATAAAACAAAAATTAAAAAGAATAAAACACAAAATATCAAGAAAAAATGCAGAAATTAAACTGAAGATATCTCACAAACCAAGATTTGGGTTTTTGTGATTTTACGACTGGAAGTGCATGATGTTATGATACAAAAACCCAATAAATTGCAGCCCAATATAGTACACTAGTTTCGAGAAAATCAAGATAGTCACCTTCAACCATTTTTCATTTTTCTCGAAAACCGTGATGTGGGTATTGCTGATTTTCGACGTGTAGAAGCATTCAGAACATAGGAACATGCCTACAAAATTTCAGCTCAATCTAGTTCTCCGTTTGTGAGAAAATCACATTTGACTCCCTGCAAATACACTCCTATAGCAACCTGCAAACAAAACAATATATCATAAATTCTACATGCAGAGAACAAAAGTAGGTCTAAGGTTCTATTTTTCTAACCAACATGTCCTCATTAGGGAATCCAAGATGAAGGCGGTCAATAACTCGTACGGGACCCTAATTTGGTTAAAATGAAATTCTTTATTTCGCTGTGCAGAAATATTTGCTTGCATATTACTCACGGCTGTAATGTAAATAAAGAAAACAACGTTGAAGGAGATATGCAACGTTCACCCGACTGAATGAATCCACACCTAGAGTTGGAGTTGCTGCTTAAACTTGGGCGAATTTCCAACAACCTTGCTAGAATAATTGATTAAAGGAATGGGTAGGTAAGTGCGTGATGAGAGGGATCAATGAGGTAAGAAGATCTGTTTTTTTTCATATCCCAGATTCTCAAAATAAGTTTTAGATGGTTTATCTCCTCGTTCAACCGCATTCAGAGATTTTTTGCTGGAGGTTGTCAGACTAGATCTGATTTGATTCATTTGCAGCAATCTTGTTTGATTGTATTTAACGGTGCACCGATTTTATTGTGGTTAATACAATTTGCATCATCTTCTTGCCAATCCATATTTAATCAGACGCGATTATTTGAAGGAGATAAACTAGAATTTTAATTATCCGATATATATCTGGTTATTTTATTCAAGCGGCCCACGTTTATACATCTAGATTTTGAAGAAGAGATAATTACAGTTGGTTCTGAATTTAACTGGCAGTTTTGTTGTTGGCAATCAATGAAAATCTTTTCAGCGATATTATTTCCAAACCATCACGCTAAATTAGGCTGCTACAATCCCCAAAAATCGAAAACGATATGCATATATTTCTGCAGGAATGGTTACGAATTTGCCACCTGCAGTTTTCTAGCTACATTGGACAGAATAATACAAATATTCAACTTTTGCAGGAATTGAAATATTCTGGGGATGAATACATATTTGAAGCTGTTGAACTGGTTAAAAGCAATAGTAGTAATTTCAAGAATAAAGTTTATGGTCCAGTTTAAGCAAGTATGGAATGTCAATGTTTCTAAAGAGGTGAAGAATAAATCTTTGAAAGAGGTGAGGATATTTAAGCAAGTAACCTGCATTATTCTTTTGTTTTGTTTTATAATAACAAAATAATTTTTTATTTTTTATTTCTTTTCTTTTCTTTTATTTTGTTTTTTTATTTGTTTAATTCATTATAAAAAGATCATAATAAAAACGAAATATATATATATTATTTTATTTTTTTGTTTTTTTATTTTTCTCTTATTTGTTTATTTCGTTATAAAAAAAAAATTTTAAAAATCACAATAAAAACAAAAAAAACAAATTATTATTTGTTTTAAAAATAAATTTTTATAATAATTAAAAGAATTTTTTTTAGTTGTTTTGTTTTCATTATAAAAAGATCACAATAAAAACAAAAAAATTATTCATTTTAAGACATGAAAAATAAAACTTTTTAGCAAATGTACATTTCAAATAAATTCTTGAAAACACTATCAAAGTAATGTTTTTTTTTACGTAAAATTATTTCTTGGAGTCACTTAAGTAAGCAATCAACGATGATACAAACACACGTGCAACGATCACAACAAGAGGTATAAAACCACATTTTATTTTTACTTTGTCGCATTTGTCCTTCTTTCTGCATGTTGTGTTTTTCTTCGAACATCTCACAAGTTTTCATGTAGAATTTGTACTAAGTTTTTTTCAGGCGCACGGTCGATCGCATCTTGTTGCTAAAGTGATTTTCAAAGATCACAAAAAATTTCAAAAAGACACATGTCTTATTGACTGCTTGAAGGAGCTAATTCCCATCCTACACATCATGGCGTTTGCAATTACACATAAACCCATTCATAAAACCATTTGCGCCATGAATGCCTTCTGCACATTTCTCCTTCAAAGCAGCTTGTTCATCCCTGTGTTGAAGCCCATCTTCCATTTACTTATCCTTCATGACTTCGCACATGTCTATCTTTCTGAGTCACATACATCTCTTTAGCTTTTTCCAGTTCAGTTTTCCTTGTCAATAAAACTATCCAACTCCCTTTCCCTGACTAAATTGCCTTGCCATAAGCACTATTACTACTGAGATCTTTTCATTTATAGTCCTACCACTCTTTTTATCCTAACTCATGTTGACTGATGTGGGATTCCTTAAGGCCCACCTTTCAACAAGTCTTGCCCCATTGACCTCAACACCTTATCTGGGATATAGACTAGAGTCCATTTTGAGTACCTGGAGGCTTGCATGCCTTAATGGCAATTTTTCTCACTGACAATCATGGGAATACATCAATGTCCCTTGATCATCAAATCTTGCAAGTGGCTCGACATCAGCTCATTCATTCGCACTTCGCAAGATGTACTTAGGTACCTTGGCACTCATTGACATCAATGGTGAGTTGCCTCGCATTGGTTAACGACATTCATCATTGGTTGGTAATCCAGTGACTTCTTTTCATGCTCGACATCAACACATTCATTCACATGATTAGGATTGTACCATCAGGTTTAGCAGCGGGTGACGGCTATACACTTTTCATGACTCTATCCGTAGTTATAGTAGCATGACTTCAGCCATTTGAGACTACCATAGTTCCACTTTCATACTTTCTCTTTTCCATGGTGCATTCAACAGCAGTTCAGCTTCCTCCACTTCACATTTTCTGATCCAGCAGATAGCAGTCGCAGCTACAACAGCAGTCACTTTCTATATGATCCTACAGCAGTGACATCTTCCATGATCTAGCAGCCGCGTCAGCGATATTCCTATTGCATAGTTCATCAACATTTTGGGTAAGTGGAGGTATGTTATTTTCTAAACTTTAATCATGTAATTCCTCAACTGCTAGCAATGAATAATTTGGAACATTCCCTCATTATGTTCCTTTTCCTTTTTCACTTCTACGACTTATGCCACGTTGCATGAGGACATGCAACAAGCTAAGTTGGGGGGTACGGGACTTTATTCACTATCATCACTCCACTTTTCCACTACCATCATTCCATTTTTTGTCTCATTTACCATTTATGAACATTTCTTTTCCAACGATGCTCTGTTGCACTTTACTTCATAAGCATTGATATGCATATTGGCATGATTCACACATATACAGAAACAAATAAAGGGGCTTTCTTATACCTAGTGATGTTCTCCTTATCCACATTGATAGCATACATTTTCCAGTAAAATATGGGCAAATTATTATCATAACATCAAGAGAACAAGTAATGAAATGAATGTTGTTAACACAAGAACCAACATTATTTATATTCATGGTTGTCACAAAAGAACCAACCATACGAAAAATGTCAGTTGTTACTCATGTAAATCCCATCCTGGAAAACATTCATTATCAACGCTAAAACCCAACATTCAGATCCCAATTTTTTTTAAGAAGATCCATGCATTGTTGCATGAGGACATGCAACAAGTTAAGTTGGGGGGTATGTTGGGGCTCAGAAATGTCCTATTCTCATCCACCTTTCCCTTCATCATTCTTCACATTTCATCACCCCATTAACCTTTCACGATATCATTTCCATAAATATACTTGGGTTTCACCTTATTGTTTTCCACTTTATTCATTTTAGTATTTAAAAGGAATTTGTGATTAAATGTTAGATAATCAACATGTTTTAATATATATTTCAAATATGTGTGAGATTTGTAATGTGTAGGAATATGTGAAGGATTAATTCAAAGGACTTCTCAAATACTTCCTCCACCATTTCAATATTTGAGGAGATAATTCAAGCCCATTCCAAGGAGAAGATCATGGAGATTTGGTTGGAATATCTTATCTAAGATATATGAGAGATGTGTGTGAGGATTTAAAGGGATTATATTTTGTAATAATGGAAAATAGGTTGATGGAATAGTGAATATGTAATAATGAGATGGTTATCTTATCTTCAAGGCTCTCATGTATAAAAGAGAGTGCTCTCTCTTCATAAGGATTCAATTAGATTATTCAAGTAGAAGAGGAATTAGATTATTCAATTAAGATGTAATTAGAATTAGAGTAGTCATTAGGATTCAAAAGAGAAAGGGATTCTTAGCTTTGATTCATGGTTTTGGTTTTCATGCTTTCATTATTATTTTCTGAAGATTGATTTGATTATTGAATGTAAGATTGCTTCATTGATGAGCGCTCTCATGTGTTGTTGTGCCATTTAACTCTTCACTTGTTGTATCTGCTTTTCCTTCATGTAGTTCTCCATTTCTAGATTAATTTCCTTTATGGATTTTTCCCATTCTTAGAGTAATTTCATTTACGAAACTAGATTAATGATTCAATTCCAATCGTGTGTTAGATTAATGATTCTATTTCAGTCATAGCTGAAACATTAGATTAGATTAGTCTCACTTCAATCTTGCATATACTTTGTGTGTGCTTCATCAATTTACGACCCCTGGGTTGACAAATTAGATAGTTGGGTAAATACTACAATGCAATTAATTCAACATCAGTTCAGCCCAATGTAATGATTGTTTTTCTTTTTGCAAGTCGTGTTGTTCCTTTGAATAGAACAATTGCCATTCCCTTTACGATTGTTGTTCATTTACAGGTGTTGCATCTCTAGAGGTTGGGTATTGAAAATAGAAGGTAAGAACCTACATAGGTGACAAGTAAAACGTTTGTGCCAGTGCCTACCTTTGGTTGATGCATAGAGGTTATTTTTAGGACATCTTTAGAGCCAAACAATTAACTCCCATGCAACTTGGTTCCCCGCAATTCCTGTTGGCCATTGATTTGTCTCTCCAATGGGATCTGACGATCGTGACCTTAACCTTTTCCTCCCTTTTCATCGGACGACCCATGTTCACCTATCCTCCAATCCAATGATCCTAGATCTCTCCTGATCCTATAGTGGTGTTCTCTCCTAAATTAGAAGGGGATGGTCACGATCCTTCGAGCCCTTTACAACGGGTCTCTCTTGATCTAACTCTTGTGTATATTCTACAATTCCATTCCTCCTGAGCTTTTCAAATCCATGGTCATAGTTTGATTTGTAACCATGAGACTCTGACCAATAGACTCAGCCCAAAACATCCCAGTGTTTCAACCAGAAGCTCTGATACCAATCTATAACATCCCCGGCCACCAATAGGCCAGGCAATTCCACCTACACAGTATTAACTTAGCATTTAAAGATATGATACCAATCTGTAACATCCCCAGCCACCAACAGGATAGGCAATGCCACCTACACAACATTAACTTGGCATTTAAAGATCTGATACCAATTTGTAACATCCCCGACCACCAATAGGCCAGAGTATGCTACCCGCAATCCCACCCTTGGATTACTTTCTCATACTGATACCTTCTTTATTTATTAAGGATGCATAAGATAAGAGAATTAACGACATGCACATCAATATCCAACAAGCATGCATATTCTAAGATTCAATTAAATGATAATTAAATATACAATGGAAATACATTCATACATAGATAATAATATCACAACAGAGAGAACTTATCTTTATGAATGATGACACCAACTGTTGTAGACCAAGGATGTTCCACCCAACCATAGACACCACTGCTCCAAGTCTCAACAGTAGTGTCACCTCTAACCTAGGGCTATGAGTCCATAAGGACGGTTCCAGAGTGTTACTTGGCTTCCCAAACTAGTTAGCTCTCAAGATCTCACAAGTTTCCCAACATCCACAACAATCCAAGTACCCAACTCTCTTCTACCCATCCTGTACCACCCCAAGAGACTACACCTCCACCCTTCTCTACCACACAGTCCCTCAGGCAGTCCTTCTCCTTTATTTAGAGGGCCTCCATCACAGCTGGTCCAAAATCTCAATGCTGGAACTCTTAGGACTCGCAGTTGTGAGGAAAACAAGGCACAGGACAATGCCTTTCAGACATGTAGGCCCTAGGTCATGGCTGGATCACACCAGCGACCATTATAGCCAACTATCTCGTGGCTAATTCTTTGACAACTCCTTTTGCTTTGCCAGGCCAAGACGCAGGTGAGCATGGATCGATGAATGGGTAGGTGAGTGCATGCAACTGCGTGAGGGGAATGAATGAAAGTACAAGGAAACAATGAACAAGCCATCATTCAAACAATTACCAACCCCACAATCAGACCAGAGGAGGGTTTAAGTAACCTCGTGGGGAAATCAAGAACCTCCCGGCCTTCCCCAAGAAGCTTATGTAACCGATCCCCTCCCTTAGACAAAAAGGGTAATTAACATAGGAATAAACACTTAGCCCCTCAATCCCCCTCTCTTGTGGAATCATAGCCCCTATAACTCTAGTCCATGTCCATCTAGAAGTGAGCCATGTATTTATTATTAATAATGATAAACAAAACATTACATGTCTTGGGCATAGTGGCCTTTTAATAATTGTTTGGGCACTCTGGCCTCTCAACATTGTAACAATACATTATTTAAAATGGGGGTTCAAAACCTAGGGCATTACAGGGTTCAAGGAGTGAAAATTGGAGGAGTTTCAGAGAATACATTGAGTTATATTATCTATAGGATCAGAGTATTCTAAGAAGTGAATAATTGCAGAAGTTGAAGAAGTCTCGGGAAGCATTATTTGGTTCTATGTGATCTTTAGTTGATGGTGATGATTTAATGTAAAGTTTTATTATCTCTCATATATTCTTGGGTGGAAGGAAGGGGCAATGATGGAGAGTTCAACCCTCTCTTTATATTAGAAGATTGTTTCTTCCTTTTGGAGGATTATCCCTCCCTTTATATTTGGAAGTTGGAGCTACCTTTGGAAGTTATTACTTCCCTTGAAACATAACTATTGATTGTTTCGCATATATTGTGCATGGTTTATTGTGGTGTATTGATGTAACTCTTCTATTATTGTTCATTTCTCATTGGATATAATTGAATGGTTTAAGTATAAGTTGATTTTTTTTTAAATTGTACTTGATACTAATTCATCCCCCTCTCAGTATCAACATTTACTTATAGCATTGATCGAGATGGATATTGGTGGCCACCCACCTATTCTAACTAGCTCCTTGTGTCCATTTTTGTTCAGCACCTCTTTTTGTACTGCTTTATAATTGTGAGTGCTACACTTGTGGGGTTGTCTGAAGCCTCATGCCTAATCCAACTGGCCTATTTTGTATGTTTTCATGTCAACACATTTTGTTGTACTTTCAGGGTTGTTTTGGGGACCTAAACATTGATTTTTTTACTCACCATAGTCAGATTGTAGATGGAGTCATATTATGATGGCGGGATGTGTAGCTCTATGAAATACCTTTCCAACAGGATATTGTACGCCTAAAACAGAGGTTGTATGCAAAAGTTATGACCCTAGGAAGTTGAGGTACCAAATTACACCAACTTACCCATAGGGCCCACATGACTTTTGGTGTTTCACCTTCTAGGGTTAGGCTTTTGGATGTCTAGGGATTTGGAATCCATGAGTAATATGAAAAATTCCTATGGAACCTCATTCTATTCCATTATTCTCAGACAGATGTGCGTAGAAACCCCATCTCTTCTCAGAGATAGCTACCACCATTCGAGTAAGTTTCAATTTTGCAGTTTTACAGTTTCAACCTATTTAATTATTTAATAGAAGATATTGTTCACTGGATATTTGTGTTATTCTTCCTATATTTGTGTTTATGGTATTCAGTCTATAATCAATTCGTTCCACTCCTAATTCCATATCATTGGTATCAGAGTAGTCTTCTCTTCATTTATTTTTCTTCGTCCATGTCCCCGAAAAGGTCTAGGTACAAGAAGTTGGGACTCGAACCAATCGAGCCATTACCATATCATTCACACCGAGCCCGACAACAACCCATGGGAGAAGAAACTAAAGATGATGGAGAAGGAGATCCTATTAAAATGTTGCTTGAGGAATCCCTCATGCAACAAAGGGACAAAATGATGGACAACTTCATGCAGATCCTTCGATGGGTGCCCACGGGAGCAGCATCTTCATTAGGCAGTCATGCAACCCCCTTCAAGGTACAGGTAAATTTTGATATTTCATTATTTGAAGGACTAATATATGCGGATGTTGTAGATAAATGGTTAAACCTGCTTGAAGGATATTTTTCAGTCCACAATTTTTTCGACCGAGAAAAGATCACTTTTACACTCCTCAAGGTCATTCCCCATGTTAAATATTGGTGGGATACCTACTCTGAGCAAAGGGAAGTGAAGGAATCTTCAATTTTTGTAGTGGCCCCTACATGGGATTCCTTCAAGGATGCCATTAAAGAACAATACTACCCTGTTGGAAGCTACGAGCACCAGTACACCAGATAGACCACCCTACGTCAAGAAAGGGACCAGACAATACCAGACTTCACCAATATTTTCCATACCCTCCGCACAAAATTGGGTATCAAATATTGTTAGCGTCATCTGGTGCTCAAATACCACAGCTGTTTGCATAGATACATTCAAACAGAAATGGAATTTCTGGACATCGCCTCATTGTGCACAATTTATAGATACGAGGTCAAGATTGAGAAGAAATTTAAGCAGAAACAATGAGATTTTGGATCAACAAACCCCTCACAACCGAAGCAGGGAAAAGGAAACCCCAACCCACACAAAATGAAACCAAGTCACGATGGACACCCTCAATACAATCCATCCAAGTCGCAACAAAAGAAGGGAAATGAGAAGATGAAGAAGGACATGGGAAAATGGTGTGAGTACCATAAAAGTCCTTGGCACAACGCCGATGAATGTCGCTCCAAGCAGTCCCTCGTGGCCGAGCTGAAGGATTCCTAGTTCGAGACTGATTCTGATTCCAAGTCAAATCCTGAAGGAGGAAAGAAGATTATGGATGTTGAACCTAGTGCTATGGTCGTTACCACCAAATTATGGCCAAGAGAACCAGTAGAACCAAAGGAAGAGGAATGCTTCTTTCACTCGCTGATGTGGGTTAAGGGGACTCTGATTCTCTTCATTGTTGATAGCGGTAGTCAGAAGAACCTAATTTCAGTAGAGGTCATCAAGAGGCTGAAATTGCCAATGACACTGCACCCACAACCCTACACCATCGGTTGGCTTTGTCAAGGAAGAGATCTTCGTGTTAGCCAACAGTGTCGTTTGTCCTACGACATCAAGCCTTTCAAAGATGAGGTACTATGTGATATTCATCCCCTTGAAGTTTGTGATGTTATTTTAGGACAACCATATTTGTGGAAGTGTCATGTTGCGTATGATTCTAGACCCTGTAGTGTTATTATTACT
The DNA here is from genome assembly GCA_032191745.1 of Picea mariana. NCBI lineage: Eukaryota > Viridiplantae > Streptophyta > Pinopsida > Pinales > Pinaceae > Picea > Picea mariana. The sequence goes on along the minus strand of JASDQU010502989.1, from coordinate 40,458 downwards.
TTAAGTCGACAATTGTATAGGATCCCAGAGGTGGCACTGCCTACTCCTATTTATTTTATCTCTACTAAGTAGTTTAGTAAGTTCATTTCACAGACCGAGAATTTTGTCTTCTTTGTGATCTGTGCTCATAGTAAGCATAAGGTCACCACCACATCCATGGCCTCTACACAACGCCTCTCTTTGCAGTAGACACAAGTGGGCGGGATCATGGAAGAATATAGATACATCTTTGTCTCATGTACAGGGGTACCAACACACTGCCAAGTCAAGCATCTAATTGATCTGACCCCTGACGCACCTCTACCTAATGAATTAGTATATCAATGCTCGTTGATGCAGAATGATGAAATCGGGCATTAGATCCAAGAGCTGCTTCAAAAGGGGCACATCAGACCCAAATCCTCTCCTTGTGGAAGCCCGATTATACTGGTGTAGATGAAGGATGGAACTTGGTGACTCTGCATTGATTACAGAGCCTCAAACAAAATCACAGTTAAGAACCGCTACCCCATTCCTAGGATTGATGACCTTCTTAACCAACTCAAGGGGGGGAAATTGTTCAGCAATATTGACCTGAAGTCTGGCTACCACCAGGATTCCATCAAACTAACTGATGTCAGAAAGATAACCTTCAAGTCTAAAGAAGGTCTCTATGAATGGCTAGTCATGCCCTTTGGCTTAAAAAATGCACCAACCACTTTCATGCGGTTGATGGAAGATGTATTGAGACCCTTCACAAAATCCTTTGTGGTAGTATATTTGGATGACATCCTCATATTCAATAGAATGTGGGAGGAGCACATGTGGCATATCTAATAGGTTTTGAGCACTCTGTGACAGCACAAGCTTTATTCCAACTTGGAAAAATTCTATTTTGGCATGAACAGGGTCCAATACCTGGTCTACATTGTTTATTAACATGGGGTACATGTTGATCCAGCTAAGATCAAAGTCATTCATGACTGGCCAGCCCCAACCACACTAACCAAGCTTTGGAGCTTCTTAGGACTCGCCAATTTTTACCGAAAGTTCATGTTGGGATTCTCCCATATTGCATGGGTCCTCATCCAAGGGACCAAGGGTGGTGGTAGGGCCAAGTTCGTGTGGGGTAAGGAGCAGAAATGAGCATTAGAAGATCTAAAACATTGTTTGTGCTCAGCTCCAATCCTCTCCTTGCCTGATCTACAACAACCATTCGATATTGAGACTGATGCATCTGACTATGTTGTGGGCGCAGTTCTCACTCAACACGAGCATCCAGTGGCATACCATAGTGAGACACTCTCTGATACTATCTGGAAATACCCCACCTATAACAAGGAAATGTATTTCATTGTACAAGCCTGTCGTCAATAGAAACATTACATTTTGGGGAAATAGACGATCATACACACTAATCACAAGCCTCTGTAGTTCATACAGACATAGGGGAAATTGCAGAATGACCACCATCAATAGTGGTCCACCTACCTGCAGCAGTTCCATATCAACATCAAGTATAAGATAGGTATCTCCAATCGTTTCATTGACTGCCTTAGTCAACCTCCTGTGGCTACACTTACCACTGTGCTCCATTCTTGTGGACATGAAACATTGGAGTGGCCCCAACTTTACCAGCAAGATCCAGAATTTGCCACCACATATCATTTCTTGGGTACAAGTGCCACAATCACTGATTTTCACATTCAGGAAGGAATCTTATGCCACCTGGGCCATCTCTATGTTCCTACAAGTGAGTGTTCAAAGTTGATTTGGGAATCCCACTACAGTCGAGTGGCAGGACATTTTGGCGTAGATAAAACTGTGGTCATTCTTCAGAAACATTTTTATTGGCCAAATATTCGACAGGACATCAGCAAGTATATCAGATCTTGCACTTTTTGTGCCATTTCCTAGCCGACCATCAAGAAGAAAGGCTTATACACCCCTCTTCCTATTCCAGAGAAGCTGTGGGAATCCATCTCCATGGATTACATGTCTCGTTTGTCATCCACAAAGCATAGAAATGACTGTGTGTTTGTGGTTGTTGATCAGTTTTTGAAGATGGTCATCCTCACATCCTGCAAGAAGAATGTCATAGTGGGAGATACTGCCAAGCTCTTCTTCGAATGAGTTTGGGTTCACTTTGGGATACCACATACCATCATCTCCGACCGAGACAATAGGCTTCTCAACACCTTTTGGTCGAGTCTCTGGTCTCTGTTGGACACCAATCTTATGCAATCCACTTATTTCCACCCCCAAATCGATGTCCAAACCGAGGTCATCAATCATATGATTGTGTAAATACTGCACATGTACAATTCTAAGCATCCCCGTACATGGGACAAGAGTCTCCCATATGTCCAACACAGTTACAATATGGCTCTCCATAGTTCCACCAGACATATCCCATTTCAGGTGGGCCTAGGATTCCAACCCTTGGGACCCATTGATGTTGCACTTCCTCTTGCCACTCCACAAACAGACTCTTCTCCTAATCAGTTTGCAATCGACAAGCCACCATATTCATTGAGCGGATTCAACACATTCGCCAATAGGTCTAGGATATTTTGCATAAATCCAATGCTAAGTACAAGAAACACCATGATAAACACAAGGTACCACACCAATTTCAGGTTGGCGATAAAGTCTAGTTACATTTGCAGAACGACCGTCTCACTGGGCCCCATCGGATGCTTCGACTACTTTGTTATGGGCCTAACACTATCACCAAGTCTATGGGTAGCAATGATTTTGAGCTCAACACTCCACCCTTCCTTGGTTTGCATCCAGTATTCAATGAGGACCTCCTTCGGCCACATTTTCCACCATTATTGGACACCTTTGAGATCGTCGAATAACTGACACCAACAGAGCTCAACCCTGACTACATGGAACAAGCATCTACTGATTAGATAGTGGACACATAGGTCAAAGGCACTCGCCAGCCACAAATCCAGCTTTATTGAGTTTTCAAGGCAGGGAAACTCCTACACCAAGGAAATTGGCTCACCCAGAGTCAAATCTAGTAGACATTTCCTCACCTGATGGGGGAACTCAATGCAATGAAGACCATTGCTTCCTAAGGGGGGAGGATTGATCCATATGGATATTGGTGGCCACCCACCTATTCCAACTGGCTCCTCATGTCCATTTTTGTTCAACACATCTTTCTGTATTGATTTATAATTGTGAGTTCTACACTTATGGGGTTATCTGAAGCCTCACACATTCTCTAGGTGGATACAGGTTCCCTCTCGCCTAATCCAACTGGCCTATTTTATATGTTTTCATGTTAGCACATCTTGTTGTACTTTTAAGGTTGTTTTGGGGCCATAAAAATTGTTTTTTCCACTAGCCACAGTCAGATTGTGGATGAAGTGAGAGTCTAAAGGAGAAATGTGTATTTTTCTAAAATACCTTTCCAATGGGCTATCATGCTCCTAAAACGGAGGTCGTATGCAAAAGTTATGACCCTAGGAAGTTGAGGTACCAAATTACACCAACTTACCCATAGGGCCCACATGAATTTTGGTGTTTCACCTTCTAGGGTTAGGTTTTTGGATGTATAGGGTTTTTTCATTCATGAGTAATATGAAAAGGGCCTATGGAGCCTCATTGTAATCCATTATTCTTAGATAGATGCATGGAGCAACCACATCTCTTCTCAGAGATAACTACCACCATTCGAGCAAGTTTCAATTCTGCAATTTTACAGTTTCATCCTATTCATTATTTAATAGAAGATATTGTTCATTGGATATTTGTGTTATTCTTCCTATCTTTGTGTTTATGGTATCCAATCTGTAATCAGTTCGTTCTGCTCCTAAATCTAGATCAAGCATACACTAGAATAAATATGCAGAATGAATGAATGGATCTGATGAATATTGTAATAGAATGCATGGTTAAGTATAAATAGAAGTAATAATAAAAACCCAATCCCTTCCATGACTGTAGAAACCTGCATCCTACAATCACCCATAATCCATCTCAGGTGAGAATGTGTTGTGCACTCTATGTCCGGTATAGCCTTCTAGTTTACTAGAAGGGCCGATGGTGATAAGGGTTTTGTTGGAGAACTAAGGTAGAACCTGGGTTAGCCCATACGTCCAACAAATGGTTCCATTGTTGACTAGAATTTACAAGGAGATCTAGGAGGGGGTTTGGTGAAGAAGATGCAGTAGTATAAAGGGATTTTCAAGCCATGGAATCCTATGAAGAAAGAGATTGAAATATGGTTAGATTAAAATCAATTGGAGTTCGTGCAGAAAGATAATAAGGGTTCCAGGTATACATTGCATCAGTACCTACAGAGGTATGTGTTTATTTATTTACATGAAACGTATTTATGTTTCTTTCCAGAGTGATTAAAGAAGTGGATATTAAGGTTGAAAGAAACCCATCCGACTAATTGGATTAGACCAGTAGTGTGGATTTCTGAAAATATCATGCAATTGGAAAGGGTCAATAAAAAATTCACGTGCGCAATGGATTTCTAGTTAGACAACGTTATTGCAAGGTTTATCACTAAGTTTGCAGTAGATATATTGAATTCATATACTATTGTAGAACAATATTTCTTGAAGGGACCCAGAGGGAGGTACATTATGTCTCTTTACACTTCGATCAAGATCTTACTACATGGTAAAGGTGTGTTGACCATGGAATCAGAAAACTAGATCACTCTGCGTGCATGGGGGAATTGGGGTAAGCACTAAGCAAGATCTGAGAAATGGAGAAGGCTCTGGAGAGTAGCCAAAATAAGGATTAAATGGACCCCATCATGATGGATGATGAACAGACCAAGAAAATCATAAGGAATGCAGGTGTGACATGCAATGGGTGACCCTACTAGTATAAGATGAATAGTAAGAAGAGGGTTGTAATGAAGCGATAGGGCTTGGATAGCGATGAAGAACAGGTAGAGGATCTTCATTCCACAGGATAGATTGAGGATATATTGTACGCCAAATATGAGAGGAAAACCAAAGGTCATGGGTCCAGTGTAGAAGAAGGCTCTCCATTCCAAATCCAAATTAGTGTGGAACCCACAACCCCATGTGCGACTAACACAGTTGAAGAAGAAAAAACAGTTAACCAACAAGTAATTAGTGGTAGAAGAATTTTTTTAGGACATGGGTCCAGTAGCAAAAGTGCAATTTCAACTAGTAGAAGTTAAGTATCTACACCACACAAAGGTGGTAGTTCAACAAATTTCACAATGGCAGGACAAGATCCAACTATTAGGTTACCATATTTTCGAGGGGATCAGTCAAATGATCCAGAGAATCATTTTTTTATCTATGAGAAGATATGGGAAACAAAGAAGATTAAATATGAGGACACAAAGGTTGCGTAGTTGGAATTTAATTTTAGAGATCATGCATTAGATTGGTACATGGGTCTCTCAACAAATAATCCAATGGGAACGCCTACAATTGTAGAAGATGTGAAGAGGCAATTAATCAATGAATTTCAAAAACCTAGCTCAGAAGACCATCTTATGAATGAAATGATAGAGATAAAGAATAAACCAAGAGAATCAGTTTGGGAAGTGGACCAGAAGTTCAAGAGGATAAATGGTAAGTTAAAGTACACCATTATTGATACACAACATAGACATCTGTTTGTTAATTATTTGTTGCCACACTTAAAGTACCCTTTGAGACAACATAAATTCCAAAGTCAAGGTGATGCTCTGCATGCATCCTTAAAGCTATAGGAAAACTATTACAAGCATACAAATCTAGTTGTGGAAGAGCTAAAGAAATATATAAAGAACTTAACATTCCAGTTGAATCAGAACAAAGGAAAGGAGAAAAGAGAAGATGACTTGTACAATGTGTAGAGTAGAAGGCCATCACAAGAATGAGTTTCCATTATTTTCACAGTATATTTGAATGGGTATTTCAAACCCTTTAGCTTCAAGAGGATCATTGTGCGATATTTGCAAAACACATGGGAATGATCCCTATCATTTCCTCTTGATGCAGAAATATTAGATAGTATTGAAGAGCACATTTTGTTACTTTTGCAAGTCAGTTGGACATGAAGATAAGGACTGTAGATCCTTGGATATGATGAAATAAAGAATTGCAAATAAGTACATGTTGAACATGTAACAGGACAACCTGCATAGCAGTCGCAGTATAATACTACGCAGTAGCCATAGTACAATCATGTGCAACCGTTTGTAGCACAACCATAGTATAATGCACAACATTTTCAAGGCAAACAACAATATAATATTGCACGACAATGCACAAAAACACAACAGTACAATAACACATAGCCACAGTATAACCAAGGACCCTAGTATAACACACCGTGCAGAGACAATCGAGGAAACATAGGAGGCTTTAGAGGAGGAGGTCGTGGAGGAAGAGGCTTTGGAGGAGGTCTACGAATGATTGTTTTTCACAACTGTCAAAATTCAGGGCACTATGGAGGAGACTACCCATAGCCACCTTGACATGTATGTATTTTTACGCAACAGACCATGAAACAAAATATTGTCCTACAATTTTGATAAAGATACAGGATAAAAGGAACCATACTAATCAGAATGCCTAATGGATCGGGGTGGAAATTAGAGAAGAATATGGGAGGAATATTAACATAGTGACTAGAGGTGGAGCTAAGGTAGGAGAATATGCATCCAAGAAGGATCATGACCAATACTAGTGGCCCAGGAATAATACAGTGCTGGAACATAAGTTTGATGCACATAAAGAGAACGAAATATTCAAGGAACCTAGATAGGAGATATTGAAGGAAAACATTGCATCCACTTCAGAAACGAATCCAATAGATGAGATACTATTCTATGACATGCATTTAGTATTCGATCAGACCAATCAAGAGTAGTCTTTAGAACAAGTAAGTAAATTAAGAAACTTTTTGGGAGCTTGTGTCAAATTGTTGAGTGATAAAAATTCCTTACAAGTACTGCAGAATTTGCTAGAAAAGTGTAATCATGGGGAAGAAGATGTAAAAATATTAAATTAGGCCTGTAAGAAGAGAAGAACCAGTAGGGAATTCAGATTGAAATACAACATAGGAGATTTTAATATGGGGAATATTATACTAGACTTGGGATCTGAAGTCAATGTTCTACCAAAGAAAACCTGGGAAGCTAAGGGAGAACCAAAATTAGGGCATTCTCCTATTTAGTTGAAGTTGGAGAATCAACATAGAGTGGTGCCAATTGGGAGGTTGAAGGGGATTATCATATATTTAGATGGTGTGTGTACCATGGCTGATTTTGAAGTCATTGACATAGTGGAAAATACTTCACCATATCCAACACTGTTGGGTCTGGATTGGGCCTTTGATAACCATGTTATCATCAAATTGAATACAACAAAGATGAAATTTGAATCAGGGGAGTATAGAGTTATTGTTCCATTAGATCCCTTAGAGGGAGGCAGGTATGTGGAGCCTACAGATAATATCCTGATAGAAGATGTGAATCAATTATATAGAACTACCGCGTGCGAAGAGGATTATATCAAACCAACTATAGATGTAATTCTTAGTTGGAGGAGTATTAGTTCTTGTGCTTTAGACTCTGACACATGACTGGAGAACTGGAAGCAGTGACTACATGAATTATCTACTAGGATATGTGCCAAAATGAAGCGTTTGCTGAGATGGGTTGGTACGGAGGTAAGAGAACCTCCTACTTTTTATGGCTTGAATGATTTAGAAGAATTTTTAACAAAGTATGAGGTAGATATTATGAAAAATTAGATATTACCAGCATTAGATATTTCTTTAAAAGATACACTTGCAAGATGGTGGGTTACACACAAGGAAAAGATCAACAATTGGTTTCAGTGAAAAAGGTTATTGCACATCAGATTCGGCATAGAAAATGAACACAGATATGAGGGATTTGGAAAACATCAAGAGCATGTAGAAAAGTACATAGTTCAATGGATATTAGTACCACCAAAATAATGGCCACACCATTTTCTTTACACACTAGAACGAATTCTAAAGAAATGGTACATAGAAAAGGAACAATGCATAGAAACTGCTAGCTGGGAAGAGATACAACATAACTTTGTAGTTACATTGTCCTTTGAGCATGGCATTCCAGAGATTGATACAACACTAAAAGTGGTAAGAGACAAATTATTTGAATAATCGGAGTTTGAAATTTTCCCAGCATATCAGAAGCATGATAGACAAATAGTTAAACAATCACTACATTGTTATCATGTCATAGAAGCAGAAGAACCAACAGAAGATAATCAACGCAATATCCAGATCCCGTAAGTGGAAGGTGAAATGGAAGTAGAAGGTCCAAATATGGATTCAAAAGATTATGCTGCACCATTAAATATTAAAAAGGTAAATATTGGAACTACAGAAAACCCAAAGATGGCAAGAATTGGAGATTATTGGGATAATCAGATAGTAGAAAGGATTACAAAATTACTACACAAATACAGTGACTTATTTCCAGCAACATTCTCAAAGATGAAGGGGTTAGAAGTAGATCTAGGAGAGATGAAGTTCCCATTGAATCTAGAAGCGATACCTATCAGACATAGGTTGTACATATTGAATCCAATATACAAAGAGAAGGTGAAGACAAAATTGATAAGATGTTTGAAGCTGGCGTTATAGAACCTTTAGAAGAGTCTGAATGGATCAATCCTATGGTGGTGCAGGAAAAGAAGCAAGGAGGGATCAAGATTTGTGTCAATTTGAGAAAATTGAATGATTCTTTCCTACATGATCCTTTTCCTACCCCATTTACAGATGAAGTTTTGGAGAATGTAGGGGGTCAAGAAGCTTATTCTTTTACAGATGGATTCTCAGGATATCATCAGATTAGGATAGCACCTGAAGATAGGAATAAGATAAAATTTTCTATAGAGTGGGGATCATTTCAATATATAGTTATGCCATTTGGATTGAAGAATGCACCAGCCATTTTTTCAAGGGTAGTAGTAGCATATTTGAAGGACTTTATTCATAAGTTTTTGGAGGTTTACTTGGATGATTGGACAATGTTCATTCCGTTAATAGATCATATTGAAGTATTAACTATGATGATGGATGGATGAAAATAGTATCAGATATCATTGAACATTAAGAAATGTATTTTCAGTGCACCTTTTGGGATTTTGTTAGGACACGTGGTGTGTAAGCAGGGTCTGTTGATTGATCCTGCTAAAATTGTTGTCATAGTTAACTTACCATAGCCAAAGTTAGTGCGCTAGTTGAAAAGTACATTGGGCCATAAAGGATATTATAGGAAGTTTATAAGAGGATATGCACACATTATTGCACCAATGGAGAAGCTTCTAAAGAAGGATACTAAGTACCAATGGAATGATGAATGCTAGAAGAGTTTGGATATTTTAAAGGAAAAGATGGTTAGTGCACCAATTCTGGTTTTCCCAGATTGGTTAAAGGAAGTTCATGTGCATGTGGATGCATCTACAATATAATTAGGAGCAATATTAACCCAACCAGGAGAAGGTGACATAGATCAACCTATTTATTTTGCAAGCAAGAAGCTTTCAGATTCATAGTAGAAATATATATATTATACATTATTTTTTAGGGAAAGATTTCAAAATGTTTACAGATCATTCAACCTTGAGATATTTAGTCAATAATCCAGTGTTGGGGAGAAGGATATGCAGATGGATACTCTTATTCCAAGAATTTTATTTTGAAGTTGTGGTGAATCTTGGAAGATCAAATGCAAGACCAGATCACTTTCTAGGATAACTAATGGAGAAGAACCTAGTAACTTAGAATAAAACTTTCCATATCCACAATTATTTTTAGTACAGATAGTTGATGAGTATTTTGTTGACATTATCGAGTTTTTGAGTACATGATTTGCACCAAGAGAATTTACTACTGTGAAGAACAAAAATTTGGTGGTCAGAGTTGCATATTATCAGTTAATTTCAGGTCATTTATACAAACATGGAGCAGATAGTGATGTAGGAGAATCTCTCCACCTCAGCACGCGCCAGTCGGATTTCATGCATGGTTCGCATTCAAGGGAGGATAGGTGTCTCCCTCTCATTTTTACTCGAGAATCCAAAGTGAAATCTAGGAATTTATTGATGACAATATGGATGAGAAAATTTTGCAAATGCACGAGCCAGAGATAAGGTTTCCATTAATAGGCTGACGATAGAATGGATCTATGTCTGATTTGGAGCAGATTGTTGTCATTGTAATTTTCCCTTTCGACAGGCATTAGGAATGGTGACTTGACACCATTAGTTAGCTTGCGAGGGAAGCTCATTTTGAGCCCCTCTTGTATAAATTTTTGTATTGTTTCCAAGTAATGAGGTTGGTTGTAGGTTAGAAGTTAGATGATAGAGGAGAAACGCAGAGAGATGAGACTCAGTTGTAGCTCGGACTCCACCATTGTAAATTGGCATTCCACCATTAACAGAAAATGACATTCTTTCCTATTTTACATTTCTGTGTAATGGATGTTGTGTTATGAATGTCATTTACATGTTTGTGAATTGTAGATGAATGTTAGAAATTGTCTGTAGGGATAGAGATACAATTTTCTATACGAGAGTGTGTTGAGTTAAGTCTGGTTCTCTAGGCTAAGTGAAAGGAGTGTGCAACGGAGAAAGAAAACTCTATAAGATGACACAAGGAGTGCATGTCTGAACTCAGTGGAGTCAAAAGAGAAACTGCTAGGAGGGCATACCAGATTAATTCACCGACTCAGGGAGAAACGTCAAGGTGTTTAAGTGCCTTGGAAAGAAAGACTGTGTAGGAGGAAGCACAATTTAGAGTTACTGAACACTCTGAAATACTTTTCCATGAGGGCATTGAGTTAGTGTGAGCATGCACAGAAGAAACATAGTTGGAGGTGTTGGAAAAACCTAGAATTGTTGAACATTCTAGTGAAGGAAGGCTTTGCAAGAAGTGCATCGACAAAGGAAAGAAGCTACCTTAAACCTTTCCAGACGATAAGGGATAGACTGTCGAGAACCTTAGTTGAGCGCAAGGAGTGCACCTAAGGTGTTGCAAGTCCATTTTACAAGATCAGGAGGGAGAGTGAGAAGTTGCTAGGAGGGCATGCGAATTTCACAAAGAGACGATGAACTTGGAAGGTTTTCAAGCCGAGAAAAGTCACAGAAGGAGGTCTGTGCAGAACTCTACAAGGAGTAAAGGAGAATTATGAGAACAACCTAAATCTCGAAAGAAGGTGAAATTGTGGTAAGTGTGCAAAGGGGTCGAGAATTCACCGAAGTTCCGAAGAGGGAGAAATCACCCATCGTCAAGGAGGAGATAGGTGGCAGAAGATCAAGAAGTTCAGGAGTGGGAGATTTGGAAGGTTTTACAAAAGAAAACAAAGGATCTTTGTAAATTCACGAGGAGTGATTTCATTCTAGACCGTTAGATCACAAAGGGCATGTGCCGATGGATCAGGAAGTTCGAGATAAGTTGAAAGGAGGATACCCGAGGGGAGGACTCACGCGGTCTGAAATCATGAAGTGATAATAGTCATTGATCGCGAGAAGAACGTGGATCATAGGTTTGGTCCCAAAGAATTACTTGATTTGGAAATCTGAAAAGAGGAGTAAGTCGCTCGCAAAATTTCTGAAGCATGGGGTCATGAAAGGAGTTAGCCTATGGTCATAGCTCATGGTCACATCAAAGAAGAGGGCCTTTGGGTACCACATAAACTGTGCTAGAAAAAGGAAGGACCTGTGATAGAAGATTCGGGTTCCAGGGAGGAATCTAAGGAGTCGCTCCAACTCAGTGTTTTAAAATGATCCTAGACCAAGAGGTCGCGTAGCCCCAATGGAGAAGGGGTGGGGTCTGCACCAAAGTGGTATCAGAGCTTGATTTCTCTTATAAAAAACAAGTGAAGGAGGAGAAAATTTTCATTTATAGATTTCAGGCAAAGGAGAAGTTGACGATGCTCTCAGTTGTAGAGTGAACAACGGACTTTCTAGGAGGGAAGATAGAAGATGGAGATGGCTACTGAAATTCGTAAGTGTGGTCAAGGACTATACTGCAAGATGAAAATCAAGGCAGAGATGGACAAGGAGCGCAGTGAAATTAGAGCCCAGATGGAGGAGATAGAATTCAAGATGCGGGAGGACGCAAAGGTACGTTGGAGGTATGAATGGCCTTTGAAGAGAACAACTAAGTGTCCTATTCATAAATGTTTATCCAGTAGTGAGAAATAGAGATTCAAAAGGTGGTTGAGGCATGTTGAATCCCTTAGTCATAAGGGAAAGAGATCTGGAAAAGGTTTTGTAGGTTGCCATGTGGGCAATGAGAAGAGATCAGTGGATCTCATAGACTGCCAAGAGGGCAGAGGAGACATTCCATATTGCTAGGTGGGAAAGGGAGAAGAGATGAGCTCAGTTGAGAGTTCACTAGTAGATGAAGAGGAGGTAGGAGAGAAACCTCACTCATTTGGATATTCGTGCAGAACTGTGAGTTGCATGAATGAAGATGATGAGAAGTTAAAAACTTTCGTTGCAGAGGAGGAGGACCAGAAGATTGTTTTGATCATTGGAGGAGTCGTGATATTCCTATCAAGTGGCCGAGGAGAGGCTACCACAGATGTTTCAAATGAGATAGAAGGACAACAAGTTGAGACTATGGTGAAGGAGGGAGAGCAGATACTAACGTCTGTCCCAACAGAAGGATAATGCACAGTTGATTTTCTCACTCAGTGGCAATTGGAGTTGAAGGCACTGGAGGATTGGTTGGAAAATCCATAACCAGAAAGTGGCTTCCAAGAGATAGCCATGCCAGGGGAAATGTGCCAACATGAGGAACAACTAGTTAAAGTTGGGAAAGGAACCAACCAAGGAACTGACAGCGGTCAATCTGTAAGGAGAGGTAAATGTTGAGTAGAAGCCCACTGATGAGGAGGTTGAAGTGGAATCTGTAGTAGAGTGGCAAGTTAAGACTACGAAATATGGAAGGGATGACTTGGGAAATCAATGTGATTTACCCCGAGGCAAGGGAGAACTGCAGAAAGCTAGTATGCAACAGAAGATATAGCTGATGGTGTAGTTGGATGAGGTGATCGAGGATATTAGAAAGATGATGCTGAGGTTAGCAACAAAAGTGGTCATCACGAGGAAGTTGGATGAGTGGAAATCTACACGAGTAGCGAGGATGATGCAGGACCAGAAGCAATGAGGAAGAGGAGCCGAGAGACAGCTCCAAGGGAAAGTTTGGGATCTAGGAGGATTTTAGCCATGCTGGGAAGCTCATGAGAAGGAGCTCATGATTTTTGTAGATTTGGAGTATGATGCAGGAGCATCACTCCACCTCAGCACACGTTAGTCATATTTCACGCATGGTGCGCATTCAAGGGAGGAGAGGCATCGTCCTCTCATTTTGGCTCGAGAATCCAAAGCGTGATCCAGGAATTTATTAACGACAAGCTAGATGAGCGAATTTTTCATTCGCATGAGTTGGAGATAAGGTTTCCATTAATAGGATAACAAACGAATGGATCTGGGTCTGATTTGGAGTAGATTTCCAACATTGTAATTTTCCCTTTCAATAGGCATTAGGAATGGTGATTTGACACCATTAGTTATCTTGCAAGGTAATATCATTTTGAGCCCCTCTTGTATAAATTGTTGTATTGTTGCCAAGTAATGAGGTTGGTTGTAGGTTAGAAGTTAGATGATAGAGGAGAAACACGGAGAGTCGAGACTCAGTTGTAGCTCAAACTCCAACATTGTAATTTAGCATTCCACCATTAATAGAAAATGAAATTCTTTCTTGTTTTACATTTATGTGTAATGGATTTTATGTTATGAATGCCATTTACATGTTTGTGAATTGTAGATGAATGTTAGAAATCGTCTGCAAGGATAGAGATACAATTTTATATTCGAGAGTGTGTTGAGTTAAGTCTGGTTCTCTAGGCTAAGTGAAAGGAGTGTGTGACAGAGAAAGAAAACCTTGTAAGCCGACATAAGGATTGTGTGTCTGAAGTCAGTGGAGTTAGAAGAGAAGTTTTCATGAGGGCATACCAGATTAATTCACCGAATCAGGGAGAAATTTCAAGGTGGTTAAGTGCCTTGGAAAGAAAGACTATGTAGGAGGAAGGACAGTTCAGAGTTACTGAACACTCTGAAATACTATACCAGGAGGGCATTGAGTTAGTGCGAGGGTGCAGAGAAGAAACATAGTTGGAGGTGTTGGAGAACCCAAGAATTGTTGAACATTCTGGTGAAGGAAGGATTTGCAAGAAGCACATCCACAAAGGAAAGTAGCTACCTTAAACCTTTCCAAAGGATAAGGGAGAGACCGTCGAGAATCTTATCCAAGTGCAAGGAGTGCACCTAAGGTGTTGGAAGTCCATTTTACAAGCTCAGGAGGGAGAGAGAGAAGCTCCCAGGAGGGCACATGAAGTTCACAAAGGGACGGTGAACTTGGAAGGTTTTCAAGCCGAGCAAAGTCACAGAAGGAGGTATGTGAAGAACTCTGCAAGGAGTGTAGGAGAATTCTAAGAAAAACCTAAATCTTGAAAGAAGGTGAAATTGCGCTAAGTGTGCAAAGGGGTTGAGAATTCATCGATGTCCCAAATATGGAGAAATCACCCATTTTCAAGGAGGTGACAGGTGGTAGGAGATCGAGAAGTTTAGGAGTGGGAGCTTCATAAGTGTTGGTGGAAGAAAACAAAGGATCTTCGCGAAGTCGTGAGGAGCAATTTCATTCTAGACCGTTGGATCATAGATGGTAGGTGGTGATGGATCAGGTAGTTTAGGATAAGTCGAAAGGAGGATACCCAAGGGGAGGACTCGCGTGGTCTGAACTTGTGAAGTGATCATAGACGTTGATCACGAGAAGAATGTGGACCGTAGGTTTGGTCCCAAATAATTCGTCAATTCAAAAATCGAGAAAGAGGAGTAAGTCGCTCGTGAAAGTTTCGAAGTGCAGGGTCACGAAAGGAGGTGGCCCATGATCATATCTCGTGGTCACATCAAATAAGAGGGTTTGTAGGTACCACATAAGCTACACCAGAAAAAGGAAGGACCTGTGATAGAAGATTCAGGTTCAAGGGAGGAATCTAAGGATTTTCTCTGACTCAGTGTTTTAAAATGATCCTAGACCGAGAGGTCGCGCAACCCCGAAGGAGAAGGGGTGGGGTATCCACTAGATAGCATCTTAAGGAGATGTTTGATGGAGCATGAAAGATCCATTATTCTGGCAAAGTTGCATGAAGGAATTGCAGGAGGGAATTATGTAAAAAAAGATACCATGTAGAAGGTATTGCATGCAGGATTATGGTGGCAAATAGTTCACAAGGATTCAAAGGAATACGGTTAGAAGTGTGATTTTTTCAAAGAGTTGGGAAGCCATCCAGGAGGGATGAGATGCCACTGAGACCAAATATTACTTTACAAGTGTTTGATAAGTGGGAAGTATATTTTGTAGGTCGAATTAATCCACCAACAATAAGATCAGGAGCCAAATATATTATTACAATGACAAAATACTTAACCCAATGGGTTGAGGCAGCACCAATGAAGGATTGCAATGCAGATACTGTAGCACACTTTCTATTTGAAAATGTAGTAAAAAGGTTTGGATGTCCAAGAATATTGATGAGTGATTAGGGGACTCACTTCATTAACAGTAAAATTGAGGAAATTCTTGAATATTTTAATATACACCACCATAAGAGTACTCCTTATCACCCTCAAGCTAATGGGACAGTGAAATCCTTCAACAAAATTTTAGAGAATGCCTTGACAAATATCTGTAATGTAAACAAAGACGATTGGGATTTGAAGGTGCCAACAATACTTTGGGCTTATAGAACTAATTGCAAGAAGCTAACAGGGAAGACACCCTTTATATTGGTGTATGGATAGGAGGTAGTATTTCCCTTAGATTATTTGATACCATGTCTGTGTATTGCAACAATTACATATATGACAGAAAGGGGCATAGTGCAGGAAAGATTGGCTCAACTGATGGAATTATAAGAGGATACATGTAACATCCCCAGCAACCCACAGGCGGGGGCATGCTACCTTCATGCCCGCCCCTGTACTTCTTTCTCTTACCAATACCTTTTTAGAATTAAAGGATGCATAAAAGAAAAGACTTTAATGACATGCACAACAATACCCAGCAAGCATGCATAGTTTAAAGATTCAATTAAAAAATAATTAAATATACAGCAGAAATACATTCATATACATGTAAATGATACCATAAGAGAGAGAACTTATCTTTATGAAAGATGACATCAACTGGATGCAAACCAAGGACGTTCCAGCCAACCGTAGACACCACTACTCCAAATCTCAACAATAGTGTCACCCTCGAGCCAGGGCTATGAATCCATAAGGACAGTTCCAAAGTGTACTTGGGTTCCCAAACCATTCATCTCTCAAGCTCTCACAGGTTTCCCAACACCCAAAACAATCCAAAGTACCCATCTCTCTTCTACCCAGTCTGTACCGCCCAAGAGAATGGACCTCCACCCTTCTCTGCCACGCAGTCCCTCAGGCAGTCCTTCTCCTTTATTTTTTTGGGCCTCCAACACATCTAGTCCAGAATATCAATGTTGGAACTCTCAAGACTCGCATTTGTGAGAAAAAAAAGGCATAGGCCAATGCATCTCAGACATGCAAGCCTCAAGTGATAGCTGGATTGCACCAGCGACCATTACAATCAACTATCCCATGGCTAATTCTCCATCATCTCAGTTCCCTTTTTGAGCCAAGACATGGATGAAAGTGAGGATGGAACAATGGACAAGTGAGTGGTTGCATGAAAGTGCGTGAGGGAAATGAATGAATGTACATGAAATCAACGAACAAGCCATCATTCAAACCCCCCCATCAGAGGCGGGTTTAAGTAACTTCGTGGGGAAATCAAGAACCTCCTAGCCTTCCCCAAAAATCTCATGTAACTGATCCCCTTCCTTAGACAAAATGGGTAATT
>JASDQU010502987.1:24463-35849 GCA_032191745.1 Picea mariana | reverse complement strand
AATTCATCACACCCACCATCTATCAAAGTCAAGAAAGTATTTAATGCTTCTAGATATTTGTATGCAATATAATTTACATATTCAATAAACATTCAATTAAATAGTTAATAATTTACTTTAAGAAGTGCCCCCTTATTAATCCCCATTTTATAATTGCATGCAAGTTTACAACTATAAAAGCTAAAGCTATAGGTGGGAGAGTTTTGTATCTAAAAGATATGAATTCCCACATCAGATATGAAAAACCCTGACGTGACTTACATATGAAGACATATGTGAGTGTAAAAATGTCAATTGGTAGAAAATGAAGAGACACATGGTTGAGACCTAATACTAATGTAAAACCAAACTCTTATACGCCTCAAACTCGGTATACCCAATGATTTTACCAAGAGAATCTATATGCATGATATGGACAAAAAATAATGTGAATATACCAAGGAAGAGCTCTGAGGAGAGCCACAACACCTAAAGGCCAAGAGTTATCCAACCAATTAAATAAAGAAACATGTGGTCATCATAACGCTATTGATGAAGAGTGTCCACTACTCCTGTAGGATAAGAAGGGGATACAAGTGTCAGCAAAGCTAGAAAAAATGATGAGCATTGTTGGGCTACAAATGTTTTGATCAATTAGATAATAGGTCAAAAAATTAAAGCGATTTCTATTTTTGAATTAAATTGTTCTTTTTTTGTTGTTTTGGTTGGATTTCAAGATATAAATTCTTTTGATATCATCATTGTGTTATCGAAACTATAATTCTGACTATAATTTCATGCTTCAATATCATTGTCATTCTATAAAGTGTTTCAATATCACTATGCCATTCTATAAAATGTTTCAAAAGAATTTAGTTCAATGGTTCTTTATACAAATTATGTGTTCAATGAGCATTATCCCCACAATGTAGTTCAAGATTAAGTGAATAGGAAACCGAGATCATTTGGTCTCATTAGAGAGAAGGCTACCATTAAATGTTTCAATGTTTTTGGAATGCAACCTTTGTAATCCTAACTCCTAGCAAGATCTTTATAGAATATGTGGACAAGAAGATGATGGTTTGTGAATTTATTTTTTCTGACAACAACATTACATTGCTGCAATTATGCTTCTTTATAGCGGAAACGAAACTGAATTGATTCCTTGTCGACAGATATTTTCGCAACACGAATTGCCAAGACCTATCATTTGCAATTTGTATAAAAAAAAAATATAATGACGTTAAATTTTGTTTATAATTGTTATTAAATGGGTGTTGGGGTCACCAATCCATTGTAGTCTCATTGATTCCTCCTTGAAATGGTCAATTTCATCAAATAATCACCAATCTACCTGCATATTTATCAAGCATTAAATTGCTACAATAATTATCCACAACATGCATCATCCAATACTTTTTGTGCCAACTATTGCCATCAGACTACAATTTGATTACTCATCGTTGCTATGAGTAGGTAAAATAGATTATTTTACCATACAATAAGAAGAAAGGAGAATTCCCTAAGGATGATTTTGGAGTTACTCTACTAGCCCATATGGAATTTGGTAAAGATAGATGTCAACTCTTCTGATGACTCTTTTTTTATTTTATTTTATTTTTTTTCAGAATTCTAATAAGATTTTAGTAGTAGATTCTCCCAAACCATTTTCCCTGGGGTAATAATTGGATATATATTTGATTTTAATATTATTTTCAAGAGTGAATTAAGTCAATTTTAGTGACGAAAATTAATTTTCATTATCAAATACTAAATATCCATGAACACCAAACCTGGTAATTATGTGTGATTTAACTAAATAAATCACATGGTTCTCATTTACAGTTTTCATAGGTACCACTTCTATACATCTTGTGAAGTAATTAGTTGTTGTCAATATGTATTTGTGGAGTTGTGATGAATTGGGATTTATTTCTTTGATGATGTCCAAATCCCACTATTGAAAGGGACTGTCAACTGAAATGGGTTGTAAAGGGAATGTCAGTTTTTTCTCCCTTCCAGCTGAGAAATTTATGTGCTATGGTGTCCCCTCCAAAATGTCCTCCAGTACAACCATCTTGTAGTTCATGTAGAACCCTTTCTACATAAACCTTTTCAAGGCATCTCAACAAAACAATATCATAATTCATTCTGAAAAGAATTCCATTGATAAGTTGGTATTGTGTATATTTCAGTCTCACAACTCTCCTCTTTCTAGGTTCCAAATATTGGGGGGGAATTACCATGAGTTAGGAAATATTTTAGCTCATAGTACCAGGAATTAGGAGCATGGATGTAATAAACATCATTCTCAATTAAAGTCCCTTCATCATACAATTTATATTCATCACTCTGTACTCCTTTTGACTCTACTACAAGTTTGTAGAGTCCTTTCCCTTTAACCATTTTGGCAGGACTAATATCAAGGTCATACTCATGTAAGGTAGCCATCCAATGAGCTTGTTTCTCACCCAAATATGTTTTCATCAGCAGATTCCTAACTACAGAATATGGTACCACCACTTTGGTTTTGGACTTCAATAGGTAAGGCCTGAAGTGTTTCACTTCCTTAAAGATAGAATATGCCTATTTATCTACTTCAGGACAGTTCATCTCTACCCCCTGTAGTCTTGAACTCATGAATGCAATGGGAAATTCATTCCCTTCATCATTTTTTTTGAATGAGAACTGCTAAAAATACAATGTTAGAATAAAAGGTATATGAGATGAAATTTGTTATCATCCAACGTGTTAGAAATGATAATAATTTATTGAATACAATCCACTTTTAGGGGGAAACCTCCTTTTACAATATATCTAATTCAGAATACAATATGAGATGAGATAAGATCCTCCTAAGACTAGGTCTCCTTGTTATATATATAGGACACAAAGGGTACAACTATAATGAAAGGGTGTATTGAAGGGTTCTGGCCAACATACAAATATAACAACAGAAATGTAATAATTCAATATCTAGGGCTTTTATACATAACATGAGGTTTTAAACATTAAGTAACATTAAGAACCATGCAGTGAGTCAATCATTGGCTCATTTTCTGGTGCTTCTTGTTTGTTGGATACACATTATTCACTATTTAAAGGATAGCATGTGCCAAGAAGTGATCCAATAATTGGCTCATTGAATAGTTCTTAATGTTAGCCAAAACATTATCAATCACATCTAAAGTTGTAAAACAAATTGTAAAATATTGCAAGCAATAAGCATATATAATGCACAATCCATTATATAAAATATTAAATTATTTGTAGTAGGTGCTTATTGTTCATCCAAAAAATTTGGCTTAATTTATTTTAAAAGAGATATGTCACATTATTAATGACATTATTATTGAGTTTGAAAGTTCAAAATCTAATTTTTTCATGAATTTGATATGGACCAAGCTATAGATGTTTAAACTTAGTATGTTTCCCTTTAGTCTCATTGGCTTTGTCCCACTTGAGAACTAGGTCTCCAACTTGAAATTCCTTATTGCTTACAGAGATTTTATCAACCCAACATTTAACTAGCTCTTGATGTTGGTTTAAATTTCTTTTAGTTTTTTCTCTTTCTTCCTCCAGCTTGAGAAAAGTATTCAATTTGTGCTACATAGCTAGACAATTTTCTTCTTGGTAAGACTAGGATAGTTGCAGGGAAGGCAAGAAGATATGGGTAGGTAAAATAGATTCTTTACCATACACTAAGAGGAAAGGAAAATTCCCTAAGGATGCTTTTGGAGTTACTCTATCATCCCATATGGAATTTGGTAAAGCTAGATGTGAACTCCTATGATGGTGAGTTATAGTCTTTTTCATAATTCTAATAAGATTTTTATTAATAGATTCAACCAGACCATTTTCCTGGGGGTAATAATTGGCTACACATTTGATTTTAGTATTATTTCAAGAAAGAATTAATTCGATTTAGTGATGAAAAATATTTTTCATTATCAAATACTAATGACTGAGGAACACCAAACCTGGTATTTATGTGTGATTCAATGAAAGAAATCACCTAGTTCTCATTTACAGTTTTCAGAGGTACCGTTTCTGTCCATCTTGTGAAGTAATCAATTGTTGTCAATATGTATTTGTGGATTTGTGATGAATTGGGATTTATTTATCTGATGATGTCCAAACCCCACTGTTGAAAGGGACTACCAAATGAAATGGGTTGAAAAGGGAATGTTGGTTTTTTCTCCCTTCTAGTTGACTTTTGGAAAACCTCACATTTATTGGCATATGCATGGGAATCCTTGAATATTGTGGGCCAATAATATCCTTCCTTGAGAACTTTATGTGTTTCAGCGTCCCCTCCTAAATTTCCTTCAACAAGACCATCATGTAATTCCTATAGAACCCTTTATGCGTCATCTTTTTCAAGGCATGTCAACAAAACATTATCATAATTCATTCTGAAAAGAATTCCATTGATCAGTTGGTATTGTGTATATTTTAGTCTAAGTTCTCTCATCTTTCTAGGTTTCAAATATTGGGGGGCACTATAGTGATTTAGGACATATTTTATCTCATAGTATTGGGAATCAATAGGAACATGATGTCATAAATGTCATTCGTAATTAAAGTTCCTTCATCACACAATTTCTCTTCATTGTGATATGTGCTCCTTTTGACTCTACTACAAGTTTGCAGAGTCCTTTCCCTTTAATGATTGTGGCAAGCCTAATCTCAAGGTCATACTCCTGCAAGGAAGTCATCTAATGAGTTTGTTTCTCACCCAATTATTTTTTCTCCAACAAATTCCTAATCGTAGAATATGGTACCACCACTTTGGTTTTGGACTTAAATAGGTAAGGCCTGAAGTGTTTCACTATATTAAAGATAACATAGGAATATTTATCTACTCCATGATAGTTCATCTCTACCCCATGTAGTCTTTAACTCATGAATGCAATGGGAAATTCATTCCCTTCATCATTTTTCCGAGTGAGAACTACTACAAATGTAGTGTCAGAAGAAAAGATATATAANAATTCATAATACAATATGAGATCTTAGGAGGATCTCATCTCATCTCATATTGTACTCTGAATCAGATATATTATAAAAGGAGGTTTCCCTCTCGAAGTGGAATATACTCATTGACTTCTTATCATTTATAAGGCATTGGATCATAACATATTTCATCTTATATATATATATATATATATATATATATATATATCAAAGAAAGGGTATAATTATAATGAAAGGGTGCAATGAAGGGTTTTAGCTGGCATACAAATATAACACTAGAAATGTAATAATTTAATATCTAGGGATTAATAATGGATTTAAATATCTTGATCACATCCTACAACGGATTCATTGTTTCAAAGAAACTTGGAAAAAATATGCATATAAAATTGATCACGCCAAGAAAAGATTGCATTGATTTCTTGTTATGGGGAAAGGCGATATTTGAAATGGCCTATGTTCTCTCTAGTTAAATCATTATCCTTGACTTGGATACAATGAATCCTCGAATTTTACCTTCATCTACTGCAAATGTGGACTTCTTAGGATTCAAATAAATGCTATATCTTCTGCATCTTTCAAATATTTTCCTGAGATGATGGACATAATATTTTCTATTCTTAGAAAATATAGTAACATCATCTAGGTACACTACAAAAGATTTACCAATTAGTCTTCTTGCTAGTAGTTTTTAAGAGGACTAGAAATTCAATGTATAGTATTACACACCTATCTTATAACATGTAATACCCTGGTTTTGAGTCTAGAGATTAGCAATGTATTTTTTTTATTCATAAAAGGTCGGAATGCCTATAAATTTGAAAGGTCGGAGTGCCTAGAAATTTAATACTTTAAATATATTAATAAAATACATCGATGGCTACAAGATGGACAAGGACAAAGATAGGGGGATATGATTCCACGAGAGAGGGGGATAAATGGATTACGTCTTAAATTATTATTATTTTATTCACCCATATTGGTTTTAGTTGTGAAAAGTGGTTACATGAGTTTCTTGGGGAAGCCATGTGGTGCATAATTGCATGTAATTATATAAACCCCATTTTTGCGCTATTTTGGGTTTACTCATTCATTGTTCCCCATTCATTTTTCCCCATTCATTGTGATTCCTTCATCATTAATTCTTGCTCTTTGTCTGGGAATGGTAAATGAATTATGAGAGGAAAAGAGCCATTGCTTGTTGGTTGTAAGTAATTATTGATTATTCTAGAAAGGAATGGATGCTTGTGTGCATCAAAATGATGGAAGTTGAGAAAGAACTATCCACAGCTGAGAATCCTTGGAGCTTCCAACATTGATATTTCTTACCAGTAGCACCCGAGTCCCAGAAAAGAAGTGGAACAACCTGAGGGACTGCATTGCAGAAAAAGGGGTTCATTTTTTGGGTTGTCCATGTTGAAGGGGAAGGCACATGGTAAAATAATATTTCTATGTGGTTGGGAAAACTATGAGAGATTGATAGTTGGTTGTGTGTGTTAAAGTCAGCCTAGGACCCTGGCAGACTTTTCAATCACTTCCTAATTATTTTAGTAAGAAAATAAAGAGTTGTGCATTTAATTATCAATCTAGGATCATATAGAAATTAAAAATTGTTGTGCACCGTACATGCAAGTATGTTATTGTAATTTCCAATGGGTTGTAGTATTTCTAAATGAATGTCACAAGGCAAGTTGTAAATATGCTTTATCAAGTAACCAAATTAAAAAACATGATCAAATCCACACTTTCAGGAATAGAAACACACTTTTGTAGGAAAGTGAACGTAACACTTGTAGGAAAGTAAATATCACACTTGCAGGAAAGTAAATATCACACTTGTAGAAAAGTAAATCACACATGCATCAAAGGTGACTTGTTCAAGTATTAAAATTATCTTGATTAATGTGATAGATATATGATGGCTCATGTACTAAGATGCAACACACCTCAAGTTGTAGAAATCAAACCACATTGTGTTGTAACAAAAGGGGATAAACTAACACAGACTACAAACAAAACAATTGTTAGCCAAAAAAATAAATGTTGTAATGTGAGTGCAAAGTTGCAACAATAGGAGTTGCAACACAAGAAATGTTAGAGTTACATAAAAGTATTTAATAGAGGAATTGATGGAAATAAAATGTATAAGAGATGCTACAACTACACATTCATTAGTCAGAAAACAAGGTTCTACAATGCCAACATAGAGCAGCGGAAACATGTGTTGCAGCAATGGGGAAATACCAAAGTTACAACAAAGTGTTAATAGAGGAATTTGTGGAAAGAAAAGAAATATATAAGATATGCTACAACTACTTCTATAAAATACAGAAGATACAAAAAATACCGAGCTAAGGAGGAGGCCCTACCTCCTTATATGAAGTATTGGTTCACGAATGCAGTAAGTCACTTAATGTTCAACACACCATCACTTGGACAAGAATAAAGTGAGAATTTTATTGTAGAAAAATGCACAGATAAATACAATCATGTTCACTAACTTTCGACCCTTATTTCTTCCATTTTTTGGCTCAGGGAGAGAAAGGGTATTTATACATAATAGTTTATTCCTAAATTAATCAAGGGAGTCGATGGACAAACTTGAGAATTGGGTTTTTCCATCTTGTTACATCGTTTTCTCCAAAATATAGCCAATATCAAGCACATGTTGACTTAATCAATCATATGGCAAGTGGAAACTGAGTCATTGTCTTAATCATTTTACTATGTGAAGGAGTTGGTTGTTTGACTACCTAACCAATCCTTGGATGAAAACCAATGAGGTTGACTGTTGAGTTTTTACACTAAGCGCGGAGTTACAAGACCCATTCTCAGAGTTGCAACAATGGTCCTGTAGTGAGAGTCACAACAATGATGATGAAATAGTTGCAGAACAATGAGAGTCACAACACAAAGAGTTACATCAAACATCTTGTAGTGAGAGTCAAAACAAGAGTCACAACACAGTGAGAGTCATAGCATAGAGAGTTTCATCAAGGGAAAGAGTCGCAACAATAGTGAGATTCACAACAATAGAGAGTTTCAAAAATGGTGTGAGCAACCCATAGTTGCAGCAGCTATGCTTGAGAAGAGAGTTGTAGAAGCTCATATCCAGGAGTGTATCTCTTATGTTGGGAAGGTGTCTATTCATCCTTGTTCCTGTATACGATTGTTAGCACAAAAAGGTGATAATATCCAAAAAATTCATAAGAATAAGTATTGAAATAACATGTTGAGAGAATAATTATACCTTGAGAAAAAATGAATCATTGTGAATAAAAAGGGTATTAATATGGAATGTAAATGGGAAAATGGTGTACCAAAAGTATTGGATGGGTGCTACAAATATGTCAATTTGAGCACTCGTCATCTCCCCCAAACTGAATTGATTGCATGTCCCCATGCAACCAAATAGTTATTTTGAGTATGAGAGGGTGAGACTCCCTTAGAGGTTGTTGATGACCTAATCAGTTTTCCCTACCTTGGGAGTAGAATCTTCTTCCTCATTTTGGTAGTATTATAGGATTGCAACAAGGCCTTCTCCTAAATTCCCCCCTGGTGCGCCCTCCTGGCACGTCTTTGCCTGAATTCCACAGAACTCAGATGTGCACTCTTTGCACTGGCTTACAGAGTCCTTATTACTCTGTCATGCAACCCCTTGCATGAAGCCACAAAGAACCCATACTGAAATCAACAAACTCACAAATAGATAGAGAAGTCTATCTATCCCTGCAGATGGAAACTAACATACATCTACAACATATGCAAATAAAATCATAAAAGACATCCATTCATAAACACATAAACACATAAATATTCTTATGCAGTAAAAACTACTCTTTGTATTAATCTCTGAATGTTTGTTTACAATATGTTCAAAGCTCGGACTGTAACAGTGTCTCATCTCTCTCTCCTCTTCTCTTTTTCCAAAAACTCCCTGCATTCTAGATACAAAGATATTTTCTACCAAAAGGGGCTCCTCGAGCTCTTACCTCCAAGCTACCTACTCTCATTAATTTACAATGAATTACATTCAATGGATGTCTAGTCTGAATCGGATCTAGATCTTATCAGCCTTTCGGCCATTAAAGGTGACACTATCTCCTATCTGCACAAAGGAATCTATATGGTTCTTCCAACCTTACAAACATTTAATTACAATTTAAAATTTTAAAACGAGAGGGTTGGCGCCTCTCCCTTCATTGAATGTGCGTTGAATGTGCTGGTTGGCTGGTGCATGCTGGGTTGGAGCGATGCATCATACTCCATTATTGCAAAAAATTCATGAGCTCCTTCTCATGAGCTTCCCGGCTCTGTTGAAATCCATCTGGATCCCAAAATGTCCTTTGGAGGTGTCCATCTTCTCCACTGCTTTGTTGTTGATGCTTCTTCCCTACTGCTATGGCAGACTTCCTTCTACTAAGATTTTCCTCACTGGCATTTTCTACTACTGACCTCAACATCAACCTTCTTATCTCTTCTATCTCCTTGTCCAGCTACTCTAGTGGTTGGCTCTCTTTATACTGCCTGTTTTACTGCAGCTCCTCTTTATCAATGGGTGGATCATCTTGGTCCCCCTTGTTGTTTTCTCCATCTCCCGTGACTTTAGTTTGCCACCCTGCTGCAAACTTCATTCCTGCAATCTCCTTTTGACTGGTTTTCTACTTAGTAACTTCCTCTAATAGACTAGATTCTGTCAATTCTCCTTGTGCTGGTCCAACTCCAGCTTCCTCCAGCTGGTCCCCAGACTGGAATTTTGCTTCCTCTTCTATTGCATGCTTCAGTGCTACAGTCATCATCTGTCCATCTTCCTGGCTGAAATTTCTGAGCAATTATGTTGAATGCTCTTCTCCCACAACCTACATGATTGTCTGCTCATGGCAGTCATCTACTGGTTCTGGATTTTTCAACCAATCCTCTAGCATATCTAACTCCTTCTCCCATGGAGTGAGCACCTTATCTGCATTCTCTTCTTTTACTGGGGAAGATATCAACATTTGCTCCATTTCTTCTATGACAGTCACTGTTGGTTGTACTTCTTCTATTGTTGCATCTGCAACACATGCTCTGGCCTCAACTAGGCTATTTGGCAGGAATACTTCATTTCCTCCAATGATCAGAATGCATTTTTGATCCTCCTCGATCAGTGCATCTTGTTGATATGAACTCACCTCTGAGTTCATGAGACTTTCAGGCAATCTCTTCTCTTCTCCCTTTCCCACCTGGAAATATGGGATTTCTGTCCTACCCTCCTGGCAGTCTATGAGATCCTCCAATGATCTCATCTCATTGCCCACCTGGAAATCTGAAATTTCATTACTACCCACCTGGCAGTCTTTGAGTTCCTCTAATGACCTCTTCTCATTGCCCACTTGGCAACTTGAAAGTTCCTCACTACCCACCTATCCATTTATGAGATCCCTCTCTGATCTCTTCCCCTCATCATCAATGAGACTCTTCCCAGCTTCTGGCTCATAGATGTGAACCACTTCCTCTTCACCTCTGAGTCTTTCAACATACCTCAACCACATTCTCAACAGCCTTTGCTGTCCTCTGGCCAAAAATTTCTTAATTGGCCATTTTACCTTCTTCTTTATGGGCCATTCATACACCCAATGCACCTTTGCATCTCATTTCATTTTAAATTCAAGCTTCTCCATTTGTGCTCTCATCTCGGTGAGTTCTTTGTCTATATCAGCCTTTCTTTTCTGTTGGCAGTCTTCTCTTGGATCACGTTCATGGCCTTAGGTAGCCATCTTCTTCCTCTCTGGTTTTAGCCCACCTAGCTGTCAAATGTCTGCTGCCTACATGCAAACAGATTTCCACAGAGCATCAATGCCCTATCTTCCTCTTCTCTTCCACCTAAAATATACAGATGAAAATTCTCTCTCTGATACCACTTGACAGTATCAGACTATATCCTTCTCTTCCTTCACCTTTGCCTACGATATGCAAACAAATTTTGTTCTCTGATACCACTTGATGCACACCCCCACCTCTGCCTCGGTAGGGTCCGCTGACCTCCCAGTCTAAGGATCGCTCAATCTATATACGAGTTGAAGTAGCTCTTCAACTCCCTGCCCTCGAACAAAACCACAGGTCCTTCTATTGAACTTATCCCACGTGGATAAGCACTAGGCATCAGCTCCGTTCACGTGACCACAACCCTGTGACCACAGGCCTACGCAATAGGTGCACCACGTTTCACAATGTCGAGGATTTTCATTCCAAGACACCCGACTCCTCCAAGTCCTAAAATTTCGAAAAGGGCTTAACAGTCCTTAGCTCCTCCCTTGAATCCTCCTGATGTGACCCTCGGTTGTGACCTGGGGCCCAACCTTCGAGCGCATCGGAAATTCGCGTATCAGGGATTCCCAATGCAATTCACCTTCGTTCTCACAACTCCTAAAATGTCGAAACGTCGATGCTT
>JASDQU010502986.1:136066-150744 GCA_032191745.1 Picea mariana | reverse complement strand
TCAAACAACCCAACGCCTTATTTCCCTTAATGGCTACCTTCCTAGTGGGACTTACCACGACACTCTTTAGGACCTAAGTGAACTTCCGACAATCTTCTCAGTGAAATTTTGGGCACCAACCTCCAGTGAACTTCTGACAAATCGCTTTAGTAAGAAAACATAAATAGAAATATACATAAACAAGAGAATATAAAATTTTCAGAGATAAACATGTGGAAGATGATTTGTATTATATGAGCCAAAACGACATGGGTTTGCAGACATGAATTTAAGCATAGGCTTCTCTCTCTCAAAACATTACACACAAATTGATAGACTGAAACTAAATGCTTCTTCCACTTTAGGTTCGCACTGGCCAAGCCAGAATCACGCAGGCTTATCAAAGAAACTTAAAATAAAGACTCAAAGCTCAAAGAGAGGGAGCTTAGAAGACTCGGAATGACTAAAAACTAAGACCCTTGCTATGAACCTCCCTTCTCCTTATATACAAGCTTTTGGAGAAAGGAATCATTTTTTGAAAATACATTTGACTTATTCCCCTCATAATCAAATCTACTTTCTAGATGTATTATATACTTGGAGGAGAGAACATGCAAGAACCATCCGACCAATATTCTAATCATCTTTCCATGTATTTGGAAGTACCTTGGAAATGCCGGTCAAACCACACCAAAATCCAGAGAAGTGCATTGGGTTTCCAAGATTCCCTACAATAGATAAACGACAAGAGTTTGTACAAAGTGGAGTTTGTATCGTTAACCCATGGAAATCGATTGACACCACTATCGGCCAAAAAAACATGATAGTGAACAGGTCCCACTAATAACCTTTATTCAATAGGTTGATCATGAAAATGGTTAAAACAATATGGATATCAATGTTGTGTAAAAACCTCCTGGTACATATTTGGGTCTTCATTGCTATCTTCTTCTTGTTGAAGGACATATTTGATTCTGATGACCCAAGGATGATTTTCATCTATGAACATGTTCATGAAACCAATATTGGAGATTTTGCCAAGACGATGAACATTATCTGACAGATTTACTTGGTGGACAAATTGTCAAGTTTCTATGATGTCTGGATCAATGGAACTTGAGTTTAAACCAAAATTTTTCCACAATGCTTCAAGCCATTCTGGTTCAGGATTAGTGTTATTTCTGAAATTACTTGAAATAATATCTGTATTTGTTGCTCCATAAACACATGTGGTCCCACATAGCCCTGTATTGATGATAATTGATTTCAAAAAGTCTTTGAGAAGGATCTTATTGTGGCCAAGACTGTAGAAATCTCATTTGGTTGATAAAAAAATAAGAATGGTCTGGTGTAGTCTGCCATTGTTGTAGATTTTGACAATACCATCTCCTAAATGTAGAGCGCAGTCTAGTTATATCTCCCATTTCTACCAATTTTTCTCTGGCTGCAAGGGTTGGCACCTGGTGCATTCTTCCTATAAGATGTTGAGGTGGAATTACATGTATGCTAGTATTGGAAGAGAAACCTGGGAGCCCAAAATCAATCCCTTCAGACCAACACAATTCCCAGTGTTGTCCCCAATTTTGATGATATTATGTCCATCCAAGGTTATCATCAATATGCTCTGTTGCTGGTCTATTATTCAAATCATCCCAGGTTTCTATAATGATAAGACTTGTGGTTGGGCAAAAGATAGTATTTATCTGTGGTTTTGAAATGAACGAAAGTATTTTTTTGACAGGAGGACCATTTCTTATAAGACTAGAGATGGTGAGATAATAGGCTGGATGACCTAAGGATGTTCTTTCCGACTCATGTGGTTCAAAAACTACAAGAAAAGGAGTTCCTAGGACACAATCTACAGGAAGATCAATGAGGAGGAATTTCATACCAAGGCAACATTGGTCAAACCATACTAATACCTTAGGAACTTTAAAGATAATATTGGTAGAAACATTTCCCAGACCTACAACAAAATATTTACTAGGGAGCCAGTATTTAGAAGGGATCAAATCTTGATTGAGTAAATTCATGTCAGAACCAATATCTAACAGAGCATTGAGGAAGAAGATTTCTCCTTCAATTCCTATAATGATTTCAACATGGTATTTCTAGTATTGGATAGTCAATATTTTCATAGCATTTAACCTTTGTAAATCGTTGGGATCATGTATAGCGATGTGTAGATTATTTTCTTGTTCATTGAGCACATATTCAAGTGGAGGAGGAGATGATGTCACTTGTTCTTTTAGAGCTTTTATTTCTTGGCGAGCCCAAGAATCAACTTTATATGAATCTTCAGAAATTTCTTCGTATTGATTAATCTTGAGGCGAAGTTCTGCAACTTCTTTCTTTAGATAAAATAGTTCTTTAGCCAAATCAGTCAAAGAAGGATGCTGGAGCTTGGTCTCCTTATTATGCTTGATAAAAGACTTGGTATTTCTTTCAAATGAAGCATCTAAAAATAAAGGCTTTGTACCTATTGAAGAAGAAACTCTTGGATCCTTCAGTTTCTGTTCGGAGTCCATTGTTTTTAAAAAGGATTCTAGAAGACCTTTCTTCCTTTCCCCTTCTGGTAAAGATTTGATTTGTGTTAGCATTTGAGCATCCTGATCACATGTTTCTTCCCACAAACATACTTTTATTTTTTCTCTGTCCTTGGGAGAGTCTGATTTTAAATCTGAACTAGAAGAATTTTCACATAAACAATAGTTAGGATCATTGCAATGGCAATGATGAGCCATGAAAATTTCTTCATCAGATGTGATCATTTGATCCACACCTGTTACATTGTGTTCTATTTGTTAATTGTCGCTCAGTTTCTATGTCGACCTTTTGTTGTTCTTCTTTGGCCCTTCGTTCAGATATTTTCCCTTTGGAATTTCTTGAAGTTTTTCCCTCTGGGCATGAGCTTGCAATGTGTCTAGATTTACCACATAGCCAACATTGTACTTTCTGTCTTTCTTGAGCAGAATGTGTTTTTAGTTTTATATCTTCTGGATTAAAGTAGTGAGTTCTTTGTGTATACCTGGATTTTCTGGCTGGATTCCATCTATATTTTTTTGTCTTCATATTTTGATGGTGCTTATTTTCCTTCTTTCTCTGCTTGATAGGGTCAGCCATATATAGTCCATATTTTTCATAGATAGATTTACTATCTAGTAGATGAGACAATTTCTGGATAGAATTGTGGACTTTCATATTCGTACATAATCCTATCAAGGCTTTGGTGATTAGAGAGTAAATTTCACCTCAAGTATACATTTCATAAGGTAATTTGAAGATTTCTTGCATTTTGAGATATTCAACAAATTTGTTAGGGATGGCGGCAAGGTATACTTGTTTCCACAAAAGATTCTAGATATCTTTTAATTCATATATCCTTTGGGTCCATTCTTTATGGAATTCTTCATATTCAGACATCTTTCCACATTTGATATTCATTAATATCAGTTCATGTTTGTCAGCAATTTCTTCTTTTGTCCCACACTAGTGTTTGAATATTAGTGTGGTAAGGGCTCCAATCATATTACTCTTTGGTGTTCCATTAAGGTGATAAAATACATCTCCTTGGCCATCTTTGAGTACTTCTGCTTCAAGTTTTGATATCATTATTAGAGATGAGATAATTTCCCACCATTTACTCAAAGTTTTTGTGAAGCATTGGATCAAAGATTTGCATGCCTTTATTTTAGTTTTCCCTTCCATACACATTATTCTGTAAGAAACATAATTCTATTAAGAATTTGGTGAATCTAGCCAACTAACAGACCATCTATATTCCATTCGAGAAACCATTCTTCACCATATGACTGTGAATCAATCATTTTTCCTTTTCCAAGAAGATCAGGTGTTGGTGGTCTGCTCATATGATGAGATATATTTTCATATGAAGTGTGTTGGATGGAGACTAGGGAAAGATTTGGATTGGTAGAGAAAGAGGGATTAGCCTTTTCTGTCAGAAAATGAGTTGGGAATTTTTTATGAATTTCTTTTTCTTCTGGGATATATACAGGAGAAATGATAGATATGTGTGTGGGGGGGAGAATAAAATACTGAGGAATTGGTTTATCGGGATGAATATCATTCTCTTGTATTTTTAAGAGAGTTTTTCCCACTACTGAAAAATCTTCTCCTAATCCTTCCATTAATTCCTCATGATTTTTAGCAGAATCATCAGTTTTCTGATTTACTAACTCTTGTGTTTTTTCAACACAATCAGTAATGTTCGTTACTCTACTGTTTAATTGGTTTACAGACTGGACTATTTTTTTTGTAGAAACTTGTAGATCTCTGATTTGTCCTTTTCAGGCATAATCATTTGTTATAAAAGTGTGAGTATCCATTCCTCTCAAGGCTGTATTAGTCCAGTTTATCTGTTCAGACACAGACTTTACTTTTCTTTCTAAACCAGATAGTTAGGCAGCTTCATATGCCAACATAAGAGGAACAACTCTAGCTTGTTTGTTTCCATCTTCAAGGATAATGCCTTTGAAAGGTGGGAAGGTGGATGTTGATTCTACTGGTTTTCCTTCCAGATTTTTCCATTCATGTCTAGAAGGACTTCCTACTTCTTACATTTGGACTGCTGGATTTTGCAATTTTTGTTTCCAAACATAGAAAGAAATCCAAATATTGTTTTTGGAGATAAATGTCTGCCATTCTTGAGACAGACGAGTTTTTTCCTCATTAAGGATGGATAGATTGAATTCTTTTGACTCTGGATGAGTAAAAAGATCCCAATTTAGCATTTTCTTTATCCATTTTTCTTCAATGGTATTTTTTGGACATCCCATCATGATAGAGTGAAATTTATGGATTTCAGAAATATTTGTTCTTTGGAGAGATGGGGGTATGGGATTATCAAATCTGCAGGCTGAAATAACTTTGTCACATTATTCTATGTAACCCAATCCATATTTGGGAGATCCTGGTGGTATCATACCTTTATAGATGTCTTAGAGTCTAGGATCTAATGTCTCAATGGAGGGCATGTGGTGGATCATGAGACAAGTTACGGGATCAGAATGTGCTAAACTTAAATACCTTTCAGCAACTTTATCGGAGAACATGGAGCTAAGGATACTTTCAGAAGTATTGCATTCAACATCCCTTACTTCTTTAAAAGACATAGAGTGATCCATAAATTTCAAGATAGTAATAATTATCACTGCATAGAAAAGCAGGTCATTTAATTCTAGTTCTCTGAGAGAATTTTGATAGGCTCCTGGACGACTGCTGAGGCAATGACTAGCTACAACTAAGACAGTCACAAAAGTCGAAACCTTGTATTTTAAAGGCCCGAGACTTTCAGAAGACTCGAAAAGACTAAAAACTAATACCCTTTCTATGAACCTCCCTTCTCCTTATATACAAGTATTTGGAGAAAGTAATCATTTTTTGAAAATATATTCGACTTATTCCCCTCATAATCAAATCTACTTTCTAGATTTATTGTATACTTGGCAGAGAGAACATGTAAGAACCATACAACCAATATTCTAATCATCTTTCCACATATTTGGAAGTACCTTGGAAATGCGGGTCAAACCACACCAGAAGCCAGAGAAGTGCTCTGGGTTTCCAAGATTCCCTGCGATAGATAAACAACAAGAGTTTGTACAAAGTGGAGTTCGTATCGTGAACCCACGAAAATAGACTGAAACCACTGTCATCCAGTAAGACATGATAGTGGACAGGTTCCACTAATAAACTTTATTCAATAGGCTGATCATGAAAATGGTTAAAATGATATGGATCCCAATGTTGTGTAAAAACCTCTCGGTACATATTTGGGTCTTCATTACTATCTTCTTCTTGTTGAAGGACATATTTGATTCTGATGACCCAAGGATGCTTTTCATCTATGAACATGTTCATGAAACCAGTATTGGAGATTTGGCCAAGACAATGAACATTATCTGATAGATTTACTTGGTGGACAAATTACCAAGTTTCTATGACATCTGGATGAATGGCACTTGAGTTTAAACCAAACTTTTTCCACCATGCTTCAAGCCATTCTAGTTCAGGATTAGTGTTATCTCTGAAATTACTTGAAAATTTCATCATGCAGTAATAATATCTGTATCTGTCACTCCATAAACACATGTGGTCCCACATAGCCTTGTATTGATTATAATTGATTTCAGAAAGTCTTTGAGAAGGATCTTGTTGTGGCCAAGAATGTAGAGATCTCATTCGGTTGATAAAAAAATAAGAATGGTCTGGTGTAGTCTGTCATTGTTGTAGATTTTGACAATACCATCTCCTGAATGTAGAGCGTAGTCTGGTTATATCTCCCATTTCTACCAATTTTTCTCTGGCTGCAAGGGTTGGCGCTTGGTGCATTCTTCCTATAAGATGTTTATTTGGAATTACATGTATGTTATTATTGGAAGATAATCCTAGGAGGCCAAACTCAATCCCTTCAGACCAATGCAATTCTCAGTGTTGTGCCCAATTTTGATGAGATTATGTCCATCCAAGGTTATCATCAATATTCTCTATTGTTGGTATATTATTCAAATTATCTCAGGTTTCTATAATGATAAGACTTGTGTTTGCACAAAAGACAGTATTTATCTGTGGTTTTGAAATGAACGGAAGTATTTTTTTGACAGGAGGACCACTGCTTATAAGACTAGGGATGGTGAGATAATAGGTTGGATGACCTAAGGATGTTCTTGTCCACCCATGTGGTTCAACAACTGCAAGAAAAGGAGTTCCTAGGACACAATCTATAGGAAGATCAGCAAGGAGGAATTTCATACCAAGGGAATATTGGTCAAACCATACTAATGCCTTTGGAGCTTCAAATCTAATATTAGTAGAAACATTTCCTAGACCTACAATGGAATATTTACTAGGGAGCCAGTGTTTAGAAGGGATCAAATATTTATTGAGTAAATTCATGTCATAACTAGTATCTAACAGAGCATTGATGAAGAAGATTTCTCCTTCAGTTTCTATAATGATTTCAACATGTTATTTCTGGTATTGGATAGTCAATATTTTCATAGCATTTAACCCTTGTAAATGGTTGGGATCATGTCTGGCGATGTGTAGATTATTTTATTTTTCATTGCGCACATCTTCAAGTGGAGGAGGAGATGATGTCACTTGTTCTTTTAGAGATTTTATTTCTTGGCGAGCCCAAGAATCAACTTTATATGAATCTTCAGAAGTTTGTTCATATTGATTAAGTTTGAGACGAAGTTCTGCAACTTCTTTCTTTAGATAAAATACTTCTTTAGCCAAATCAGTGAAAGAAGGATGTTGGAGCTTGGTCTCCTTATTATGCTTGATAAAAGACTTGGTATTTCTTTCAAATGAAGCATCTAAAAATAAAGGCTTCATACCTGTTAAAGAAGAAACTCTTGGATCCTTCTATTTCTGTTCGGAGGCCATTGTTTTCAAAAAGGATTCTAGAAGACCTTTCTTCATTTCCCTTTCTGGTAAAGATTTGATCTATGCTATCATTTGAGCATCCTGATCACTTGTTTATTTCCACATACATACGTTTATTTTTTCTCTATGCTTGGGAGAGTCTGATGTTGAATCTGAACTAAAAGAATTTTCACATAAACAATATTTAGGATAATTCCAATGGCAATGATGAGCCATGAAAATTTCTTCGTCAAATGAAGCATACTCAAATTTTGAAGTATTTGTTGATTCTAAGCAACAACCTTTATGGAGAAGATGAACTTATTCTCTTTTGGCAAAAGGATGGTGTGGACATTGGTTTGTGGTATGATCATTTGCTCCACACCTATTACATTGTGTTATATTCGTTAATTGTCGCTCGGTTTATATGCCAGCCTTTTGTTGTGCTTCTCTGGCCCTTTGATCAGATATTTTCCCTTTGGAATTTCTTGAAGTTTTTCCCTCTAGGCATGAGCTTGAAATGTGTCCAGAATTACCACATAGCCAACATTGTACTTTCTGTCTTTCTTGAGTAAAATGTGTTTTTAGTTTTATATCTTCTGGATTAAAGTAGTGAGTTCTTTGTGTATACCTGGATTTTCTGGCTGGATTCCATCTATCTTTTGTTGTCTTCATATTGTGTTGGTGCTTATTTTCCTTCCTTCTCTGCTTGACAGGGTCAGCCAGATATAGTCCATATTTTTCACAGATAGATTTACTATCTGGTAAATGAGACAATTTCTGGATAGACTTGTGGAGTTTCATATTTGTACATAATCCTATCAAGTCTTTGGTGATGAGTGAGTAAATTTCACCCCAAGTTTACATTTCATAAGGTAATTTGAAGATTTCTTGCATTTTGAGATATTCAACAAATTTGCTTGGGATGGAGGCAAGGAATACTTGTTTCCACAAAAGATTATGTCTATCTTTTACTTCATATATCCTTTGGGTCCATTCTTTGTGGAATTCTTCATATTCAGACATGTTTCTACATTTGATATTCATTAATATCAGTTCATGTTTGTCAGAAATTTATTCTTCTGTCCCACACCAGTGTTCTAAGATTAGTGTGGTAAGGGCTCCAATCATATTACTCTGTGGTGTTCCATTAAGGTGGTAAACTACATCTCCTTGGTCATCTTTGAGAACTTCTGCTTCCATTTTTGCTATCATTACTGGAGATGAGATAATTTCCCACCATTTACTCAAAGTTCCCATGAAGAATTGGATCAAAGATTTGCATGCCTCTATTTCAGTTTTCCCTTTCATACACATTATTCTGTAAGAAACATACATTCTATCAAGCAATTGCCGAATCTAGCCAACTGAAAGACCATCTATATTCCATTCAAGAAACCAGTCTTCACCAAATGATTGTGAATCAGGCATTTTTCCTTTTCCAAGAAGATCAGGTGCTGGTGGTCTACTCATATGATGAGATATATTTTCATATGAAGGGCATTGGATGGAGACTAGGGAAATATTTGGATTGGTAAAGGAAGAGGGATCAACGCTTTCTATCGGAAAATGAGCTGGGAATTTTTTCTGAATTTCTTTTTCTTCTGGGATATATACATGAGAAATGATAGATATGGGTGCATGGGGAAGAATAAAAGACCTAGGAATTGGTTTATAGGGATG
Organism: Picea mariana; assembly: GCA_032191745.1. Taxonomy (NCBI): domain Eukaryota; kingdom Viridiplantae; phylum Streptophyta; class Pinopsida; order Pinales; family Pinaceae; genus Picea; species Picea mariana. The sequence continues at coordinate 141,693 of JASDQU010502986.1, read as the reverse complement.
AGTATCTTTTTCTTTTATTTTTAAGAGAGTTTTCTCACTACTAAAAAAGCTTCTCCTAATCCTTCCATTAATTCCTTGTGATTTTTAGCATAATCATCAGTTTTCTACTTTACTAACTCTTGTGTTTTTTCAACACAATTAGTAATGTTCGTTACTCTGCTATTTAATTGGTTTACAGACTGGACTATTGTGTTTGTAGAAACTTGTAGATTTTTTATTTTTCCTTTTCAAGAATAATCATTTGTTACAAAAGTGTGAGTAGCCATTCATCTCAAGGCTGTATTAGTCCAGTTTATTTGTTCAGACACAGACTGTACTTTTCTTTCTAAACCAGATAGTTGGGCAGCTTCATCTGCCAACATAAGAGGAACAACTCTAGATTGTTTGTTTCCATATTCAAGGATAATTCCTTTGAAAGGCGGGAAGGTGGATGTTGATTCTACTAGTTTTCCTTCTAAATTTTCCCATTCATGTCTATAAGGACTTCCTGCTTCTAACATTTGGATTGTTGGATTTTGCAGTTTTTGTTTCCAGACATAGAAAGAAATCGAAAGACTGTTTTTGGAGATAAATGTCTGCAAACGATGTTTTTCCTCATTAGGGATGGATAGATTGAATTCTTTTGACTCTGGATGAGTAAAAATATCCCAATTTAGCATTTTCTTTATCCATTTTTCTTCAATGGTGTTTTTTAGACATCTCATCATGATAGAGTGAAATTTGTGGATTTCAGAAATATTTGGTCTTTTGAGAGATGGGTGTATGGGATTATCAAATCTGTAGGCTGGAATAACTTTGTCACATTGTTCTATGTAACCCAATCCATATTTGGGAGTTCCAGGTGGTCTCATACCTTTATAGATGTCTTGGAGTCTAGGATCTAATGTCTCAATGGAGGGCATGTTGTGGATCATGAGACAAGTTATGGGATCAGAATGTGCTAAATTTAAATAAATTTCAACAACTTTATCAGAGAACATGGAGCTAAGGCTACTTTCAGAAGTACTGCATTCAACATCCCTTACTTCTTTAAAATACATAGAGCAATCCATAACTTTAAAGATAGTAATAACTATCACTGCATAGAAAAGCAGGGTGTTTAATTCTAGTTCTCTGAGAGAATTTTGAATAGGCTCCTGGCTGACTGCTCAGGCAATGAATAGCTAGAACTAAGAGATTCGCGAAAGTGGAAACCTTATCTTTCAAAGGCCCGAGACTTTTAATACAGTTCTCGTAGATATATGTATATATTAATGAAACATATAACAGAGAGATAAGTTTGTTATCATACCCGGGTCAAAATGAGGCTTGGCTCTGATACCATTTTGTAAACACAGAGGCTTCCTCCGATGGAGAATGAAGCTTGAAAGTTTGTCTTTGCTTGTTTTTCTTGCTTGTCTTTTCTTTTTTGCTTCATATGCTTTCTTCTGCGATCTCAGCATGAACCTAGTGACCCCCTAGGTGAACCCAAGAAAATCCCAGCTTGAACCTTCGAACAACCCAACGAATTACTTCCCTTAGCGGTCACCTGCCTAGAGGGACTTACCACGATGCTCTTCATGACCTAAGTGAACTTCTGGCAATATTCTCAGTAAAATTTCAGGCACCGACCTCCAGTGAACTTCCAACAATCGCTTTAGTAGGCAAACAAAAATAGAAAAATACACAGACAAGAGAATAGACAATTTTCAGAGATAAACATGCGGAAGATGATTTGTATTATATGAGCCAAAATGGCATGGGTTTACATACTTGAATTTGAGCACAGGATTATCTCTCTCAAAAGATTACACACAGACTGATAGACTGAAACTAAATGCTTCTACCACTTTAGGTTTGTGTTGGCTGGGCCAAAATCACGCAGGCTTATCAAAGCAACTTAAAAGAAAGACTCAAAGCTCAAAGAGAGGGAGATTAGAATACTCGGACTGACTATAAATTAAGACCCTTTCTATGAACCTCCCTTCTCCTTATATACAATTTTTTGGAGAAAGGAATCATTTTTTGAAAAGACATTTGACTTATTCCCCTCATAATCAAATCTGCTTTCTAGATTTATTGTATACTTGGCGGAGAGAACATGCAAGATCCATTCGACCAAGATTCTAATAATCTTTCCACATATTTGGAAGTACCTTGGAAATGTGGATCAAACCACGCCAAAAGCTAGAGAAGTGCCCTGGGTTTCCAAGATTCCTTGCAACAAATAAACAAAAAGAGTTTGTACAAAGTGGAGTTTGTAATGTGAACCCACGGAAATCGACTGACACCAATGTCAGCCAGTAAGACATCATATAATTATTAGTCATTTTCAATGTGAGTATGAAATTTTTCTTCATATATCAATGTGTCCCACATCTTCGTATAGCGTTTGCGTACTATGACTGGTTGCCTATTCATCATTTGGATGAAAGTTCTAGTTTTATTGACCCATTGGTGGTGATTTAAAATAAAATTACATAAGAATTCTCCATCATTAGGTCCATATTGGTAGAGGTTTTGTACTCTATGAAGTGGGAGAGTACTCATGGAACATATCAGTTCTGGATCAACTGCGCTTTTTTTAACTCCGAATGCTTCCCACCTTTCAGCTAGCCAAGTTGGAGGTCTTCCTGATGTGGCAGTGTTTACATTTCCAAACTTGATGAGGGCTAGGTCATTTTATTTTTGTAAGAAATCCCACCATAAGTTTTTGTAGCGAGAATAAACATAATCACTATCAGGAAAATAGATGCTAGGATTTCTTTTAAGCCACTGTAGTAACAACCTTGGTATGTGCAAACAATAGTATTGTTGATGTGGTCCTCTATGGTTGTGGATTTCCAAAATAAGATCAATATCATGGAAGGTACTTCTTAAAGCATCCTGAGCATCATATGCCTTTTGAGTTTCTTTGGTGATGATGGGGAGTAGAACATTTGATGTTGGTCTTGCTCGAACCTCATGGACCATTCTTTGTGGGCAATGTAAACTTGTTGAATTTATGATATGAGTGCTTCTTAATTCCCAATGTGGCCTCCATTCTTCTTTGTATTATTCCCAACTGATAAGATCAGGAATAGATGTTAAGACTTCTGAGCCATTTTTCCAACGAACAAAGATGATCATTGCATGAGATTGCAAATGTTATCAGCTTAGGAAATCTAGAATACTATTAGATGTACCTTTGATATGTTCTATATCAAAATAAAAATTACTGAATAAAGCCTACCATTGAGCAAACTTGGAATCACTGGCCTTTTTAACTTCTTTGTTCAAAACTCTTTTCATGGCTGCAGCATATGTTCTTAACAAAAAAATTTATTGATAAGAAAAATCTCAAACTTGTGTATTGTATTCAAGGAAGCTTTTATTTCTTTGTCTAATGCAAAATAGTTTTTCTCACTAGGTTGCCAGAGACCAGAGGCAAACTGGACTATTTATTCTGTTTGTATGCCATTATGAATTTTGATTTGTTTGAGTACAGCTCCCCATCCAATATTTCTAGCATCCATTTCAACAATTTTGTAAAGATCATCGTCAGATATATGAAGAAGTGGCAAAGTTTTTTCTTTTGCCTTGATTTTCTTGACTGCTTGGGTATGTGCATCTCTCCAAGGATTTTCTTCTTTCTTCAACCTGTCATTCAACAACTTTCTATCTTGTGCACGGTCTTTATAAAAATGGCTTCTATAATTGAGACTTCCCAAGAATCTTTGGAGTTGTAATTTGTCCATAATTTTGTCTGGGAATTTATCTACAAATTCAACAGCATAGTTCTGATGGACCAATTCACCATTATTTATGATGTGCCCAAGATACTTTATATATGTTTTCAATAGTTCTAGTTTCTCTTTTGAAAATACTAATCCATCCTTTTGGATAATCTGCAAGAATTTTCTGAGATGTTTGAAGTGTTGTTCAACATAGGAATAAAATACTAGGATGTCATCAATATAAACAATCAACCAATCAAAGTATCATTTTAGGGCATCATCCATGACTCTCTAAAATTTGGAAGGGGAATTTTTCAATCCAAAGGGCATGACATTCCATTCATAGTGTCCTGCGGGAACACTGAAGATAGTTTTGAACTTATCTTCTTCTTTTATGGCCACTTGCCAAAATCCTGATTTTAGATCAAACTTAGAGAAGATCTTTGCTCCAGCAATTCTGGTCACCAAACTAGAGTTGTTAGGGATAGGGTATGTGTCATCAACCAATACCATATTCAAAGTTTTGTAGTTGATGACCAATCTAGGGATTCCTCTTACTTGTTCAGAATGTTTATTTACATAGAATCCATAACAATTCCATGGACTAATAGATTCTTTGATAATTCCTTTGTGGAGTAGACCTTGTATGTCATCAAAGAAAATCTTTTGGCATTCTGCATTCATAGGGATAGCTCTGCTTTCGCACAATGTTCCTTCATATGAATCTTTGTAAGCAAGTTCTACTTCATGCTTTTTATGGTGCCAAAACACAATGGGATTTTCTGAGCATACCTTTGCTTCCAATTCTTTCTAGAGTTTTAAATTTTGTTGTTGTATATGGCTCTGGGCAATTTGATCTTTAATTCTTAGCTCAGTCCTTTTTCCCTTCAATTCTTCTATTTTTAATACTTTTTCTGGACTGTGTGGATATGAGATGATATCTTGGGTATAGACACAAAAGGGAGTTGGATAGAGATCTTTGAAGTTTTGGTTGGGGAGGGAATACTAATGAAATAACCAGGAGATTTATTGGGTAGTCTAGCGGAACCATGTGGATCAACAACAACAAAGAAGGGAGTGCCAAGAATCCAGGCAACTGGGATTTCTGTTAACATGAATTTTAAGGATTGACAATAATGTTGGAAACATAAAGTTGCTTCAGGTATTTCATAGAGTAGTTGAGTAGGTTGGTTTCCCAAACCGATAGCACTTTTTTGGGTGTTATGCCAAAATTGGACAGGAATGATTTCTTTGTTTAGAAGATCTAGATCAGAACCAATATCTAGTAAGGTTTTGAGCCAAAACCTTTTTCCCTTGATCATGATATCCAGAAGGACATGGAATTTTTGGTGTTCAATGGACAAGATTTGTTGCTTATCTTCTTTTATTGTGGCTTTTTTAATGTTTGTTTTTAGATTTCTAATTTCTTTGCTCAGATTAGAGATGGATATAGTTTGGACAGGGCAAGAAACAAGTGGGGTGAGGATAGGTCATATGAGAAAAGGGGAAAGGATTTTTCTTTTTGACTGGTTTTTGTAGAATGTGGCATGAAATTCTTGTTGTGCTTTCCACTCATAAAAGGAAATCCAGACATCCTTTTCTTTCATATAATTTTTCCATGCTATTGACAAAGCTATTTTTTCTTTGTCTGGTGTAGATTTTAAGAATTTCTCAACATTAGGATGAGTAAAGAGATCCCAATTTAGCATGAGTTTTATCCAATCTTATTTTACATGCTTTTTCTTGCACCCTCTCATTAGGGTAAGGAATTGTCTTATTTCTGGTACTGCTGGTCTTTTTAAATCCTATGGAATAGAATGGCAAGGGGAAATGTATAGGTCGAGAGAAGGAGAGGTTATCATTAGCATGTGATTGTCATGGGGAAAAGGAATTTATGAACATTGAGGGTGTGGACAAGGATCTTTTGTCATA
>JASDQU010502986.1:125837-136046 GCA_032191745.1 Picea mariana | reverse complement strand
TTGCTCAAACCTCGGGGACCATTCTTTGTGGGCAATGTAAACTTGTTAAATTTATGATATGAGTGCTTCTTAATTCCCAATGTGGCCTCCATTCTTCTTTGTATTGTTCCCAACTGATAATATCAGGAATAGACGTTAAGACTTCTAAGCCATTTTGCCAACGAACAAAGATGATCATTGCATGAGATTGCAAATGTTCTCGGCTTAGGAAATCTAGAATACTATTAGATGTACCTTTGATATGTTCTAAATCAAAATCAAAATTACTGAATAAAGCCTACCATTGAGCAAACTTGGAATCACTGGCCTTTTTAACTTCTTTGTTCAAAACTCTTTTCATGGCTGCAGCATATGTTCTTAACAAAAAAAAATTATTGATAAGAAAAATCTCAAACTTGTGTATTGCATTCAAGGCAGCTTTTATTTCTTTGTCTAATGCAAAATAGTTTTTCTCACTAGGTTGCCAGAGACCAGAAGCAAACTGGACTATTTATTCTGTTTGTATGCCATTATAAATTTTGATTTCTTTGAGTATAGCTCCCCATCCAAGATTGCTAGCATCCATTTCAACAATTTTGTAAAGATCATCGTCAGATATATGAAAAAGTGGCAAAGTTTTTGCTTTTGCCTTGATTTTCTTGACTGCTTGGGTATGTGCATCTGTCCAAGGATTTTCTTCTTTCTTCAACCTGTCATTCAACAACTTTCTATCTTGTGCACAGTATTTATAAAAATGGCTTATATAATTGAGACTTCCCAAGAATATTTGGAGTTGTAATTTGTCCATAATTTTGTCTGGGAATTTATCTACAAATTCAATAGCATAGTTCTGATGGACCAATTCACCATTATTTATGATGTGCCCAAGATACTTTATATCTGTTTTCAATAGTTCTAGTTTCTTTTTTGAAACTACTAATCCATCCTTTTGGATAATCTGCAAGAACTTTCTGAGATGTTTGAAGTGTTGTTCAACATAGGAATAAAATACTAGGATGTCATCAATATAAACAATCAACCAATCAAAGTATTGTTTTAGGGCATCATCCATGACTTTCTGAAATTTGGAAGGGGCATTTTTCAATCCAAAGGGCATGACATTCCATTCATAGTGTCCTGCGGGAACACTGAAGACAGTTTTGAACTTAACTTCTTCTTTTATGGCCACTTGCCAAAATCCTGATTTTAGATCAAACTTAGAGAAGATCTTTGCTCCAGCAATTCTGGTCACCAAACTGGATTTGTTAGGGATAGGATATGTGTCATCAGCCAATACCATATTCAAAGGTTTGTAGTTGATGACCAATCTAGGGATTCCTCTTACTTGTTCAGAATGTTTATTTACATATAATCCGTAACAATTCCATGGACTAATAGATTCTCTGATAAGTCCTTTGTGGAGTAGACCTTTTATGTCATCAAAGAAAAGCTTTTGGTATTCTGCATTCATAGGGATAGCTCTGCTTTTGCACAATGTTCCTTTATATGAATCTTTGTAAGGAAGTTCTACTTCATGCTTTTTATGGTGCCAAAACGCAATGGGATTTTCTGAGCATACCTTTGCTTCCAATTCTTTCTAGAGTTTTAAATTTTGTTGTTGTATATGGCTCTGGGAAATTTGATCTTTAATTCTTAGCTTAGTCCTTTTTCCCTTCAATTCTTCTATTTTTAGTACCTTTTTCTGGATTGTGTGGATATGAGATGATATCTTGGGTATAGACATAAAAGGGAGTTGGATAGAGATCTTTGAAGTTTTGGTTGGGGAGGGAATACTAATGAAATAACCAGGAGATTTATTGGGTAGTCTGGCGGAACCATGTGGATCAACAACAACAAAGAAGACAGTGCCAAGAATGTAGGCAACTAGGATTTCTGTTAACATGAATTTTAAGGATAGACAATAATGTTGGAAACATAAAGTTGCTTCAGGTATTTCATAGAGTAGTTGAGTAGGTTGGTTTCCCAAACCGATAGAACTTTTTTGGGTGTTATGCCAAAATTGGACAAGAATGATTTCTTTGTTTAGAAGATCTAGATCAGAACCAATATCTAGTAAGGTTTTGAGCCGAAACCTTTTTCCCTTGATCATGATATCCAGAAGGACATGGAATTTTTGGTGTTCAATGGACAAGATTTGTTGCTTATCTTATTTTATTGTGGCTTTTTTAATGTTTGTTTTTAGATTGCTAATTCCTTTGCCCAGATAAGAGATGGATATAGTTTGGACAGGGCAGGAAACAAGTGGGGTGAGGATAGGTCATATGAGAAAAGGGGAAAGGATTTTGCTTGTTGACTGGTTTCTACAGAATGTGGCATGAAATTCTTGTTGTGCTTTCCACTCGTAAAAGGAAATCCAGACATCCTTTTCTTTCATATAATTTTTCCATGCTATTGAAAAAGCTATTTTTTCTTTGTTTGGTGTAGATTTTGAGAATTTCTCAACATTAGGATGAGTAAAGAGATCCCAATTTAGCATGAAATTTATCCAATCTTCTTTTACATGCTTTTTCTTGCACCCTCTCATTAGGGTAAGGAATTTTCTTATTTCTGGTATTGCTGGTCTTTTTAAATCCTCTGGAATAGAATGGCAAGGGGAAATGTATAGGTTGGGAGAAGGAGAGGTTATCATTAGCATGTGATTGTCATGGGGAAAATGAATTTCTAAACATTGAGGGTGTGGAAAAAGATCTTTTGTCATAGAGTTGGGAGGAGGAAAGTTTGTTCTTGGATTATGGAATTGGTGTTCAAATTGGATTTGGTTTTCTTTTGTGGTTGTGGATAGGCTTGAAAGAGTTACCAATTTGTGACAATCTAAGGATCGGATAGAGTAGGGGATTCATCCCAGTGAGGAAGCTAGAGGTTGGAGAGAGGGATGTAAGCACAACGTCGTAGATGGTGGAGAAGGTGTAGAAAGTCCACCATGCTTAGTATGCAAGCTCTGTTTTGAAGGAGGGAAATAGATCACAACAGAAGAAGGTGATTCTTGTATGTGTGCAGAGGTGATGGTATGTTGGATGGGGTTTCGGGGAATGTCTATAACCCAATGAGAGGGAAAAGAGAGGTTTTCCCATTTGATGAGTTGATGTTCCATTTTTTGGTTGATAGGGTTAGTAAGGATGAGTGTACTGGATTGAGAATTTTAGCTGGGTGTATGTAACATAGTAGGGTATAAAGTGTTGGTATGTCGGATGCAACCACGAGAGTGGATAGAAATATTAGTGCCAGTATTACACATGTCAAAGCCAGTAGTGTGGATTTGGAGTTTAAGAATAACCTCAAGGTTTTCATCAAGAGTATAGATTGAGAAATTTGGATAACAGTCAAAGTATACAGGCCCATTTGATAAGGGTGCAACAATGCCACCAATGAGAGAGTCAGTAAATTTGTTGTGAATCATGTCTCGGATGGTGCAGAGGGCATAGGCATCTATTCCCTTATGTACTAAGGCATTGATGCCTACTCGGATACAACCAAAATGAATATAGTTTGTTTTATGTTTCTTTGCTTCAGCTTGGATTTCTTTAACATTGAGTAAGGAAATGGTTTGACTTACATCACTGTTTTTTTGGATACGACTGATTGATTCTTTGACAAAAACTATGGTAATGGCATGGAGATGAAACATGCTCAAATCACTATATACTTGGTTGGGAGAGATATCATGTAATATCCATGCGGCTTGAGGTTGTGACTCAACTACTTCCATATTGTCCTGGTTTAAACATTCAACATTATTATCGAAGAACATGGAGCTAAGGCTACTTTCAGAAGTACTGCATTCATCATCCCTTACTTCTTTAAAAGACATAGAGTAATCCATAACTTTAAATATAGTAATAACTATCATTGCACAGAAAACAAGGGCGTGTAATTCTAGTTCTCTGAGAGAATTTTGAATAGGCTCCTGGCCGACTGCTCAAGCAATGATTAGATAGAACTAAGAGAGTCGCAAAAGTGGAAACCTTGTCTTTCAAAGGCTCGAGACTTTTGATACAGTTCTCATATATATATATATATATATATATATATATATATATATTAATGAAACATATAACAGAGAGATAAGTCTTTTATTATATAAAATATAATTTATATAATTTAATAATATATAATTAATATATTTATTTATTATAATATATACTTACTAATTATAATTATATAATTTATATATCATATAAATTATATATCATATAAATTATATATTAAATAAATTATATAATATATAAAATATATACAATTAACATTAAAATTTAAAATCGTTACCTTGCCTCACCCGTGCATGCTCAGATTCCTAATTTCGGCCCATTGCTATCTCAAATTCCTTGTTCATAGTGTCCATTGCTAGATAGTCCCCATTACTATCTCAAATTTGTAATTTTAGGCGACTTGAATTGCTAGTTATTCCCCATTGTTATCTCAAATTTCATTCCAGACGACCATTGCTAACTCAACTTCCTAATTCTATCCCATTGCTAGCTCAAATTCCTTATTCTTGACAACCATTGCTAACTCAAATTCCTAATTCTTGACGGCCTATGTTTCTAGCTATTCCCCATTGCTAACTCGAATTCCTAATTCATGGTGTCCATTGCTCGAATTACCTCACTGATCAAAGTGCAGAGTGACCGGTTATGAAAGTTCCCTTGTTGGTTGAGTGACAAAGTAGGAGCGGGTTGTAGAGGTGAATAACTTGTGAGAGTTCCCTTGTTGGTTGGAGTGATAGAAGAGAAGTGAGATAGATAGACAACAATGTACCAAAATCGGTAAGACTATGTCTGTCGTGCCCAAACACACTTAACAAAGCTGAAAAAACATGATTGCAATGCTCGGTGTGGTTTTTTCAGTACTTCGAGAAAAATGGCCATTGTCCCTTAAGATTGAAGCTATGAGCTAGGGTTTACAATAAAATGCAAACCAGTGGAAAAATCAACGAGTAATCGGTTTCTCTACACTCATGTACAAGGAATAGTGATAAAGATGCCCATATCACATAAGTTCCACTACCCTAAAAAAAATTCTCAGACAATTTTGAAAACTAAGGTTTTTCCTAGTGAGAATCATTCTAAAAATGCATTTGATGGTTGAAGTACAAAATAGATTCCTTGGAAGCATGTAGATAGTATGATGACCTCCACCAAGCCCAAACACACTAATAGAGTTAACGGAACGTAGTTGCAATGCTTGTTGTGGATTTACACCTATTGGAGAAAATTGACCATTACCCATCAATGGCTCTGAGCTGCAAGCTAGTGTCTTTGAAAAAATGAAATCGGTGAGTCGATTAACAAGGTGCTAGTTTTTTTGGACTCACACAAGTTCCACCAGTCTAAAATGGTTTCTTTAATAATTTTAAAAACTAGGGTTTTCCCAATGAGAGGCATTTTCAAAATGCATTTGATGATCAAAGTAGGAAATAGATGCCCCAAAAGTGTAAGTTCAATGTTCTCACCTCCACCAGACCCAAATACACTTGTTGGAGATGATAGTATGCATTGGCAATTCTTGATGTGGTTTTTTCACACCTGGGAGAAAAATGGCCATTATCCTTCAATTGCTTTAGGTCATGATCTATGGCTTGCAGTAAAATGCATACTAATAAATGGATCGACAAGATATCAATTTTGTTGCACTTGTGTACATGAAATAGCACTAGGGATGCCTGGATCACATGAGTTCCATCATCCTAAAACTTTTTTCTCATACAATTTCATTCAATGACCCAACATATTGTTTACACCATGTTTTGAACAATTAGTGTAAAGAGTTTTGATTAAGGTGTTGGAATATTACATTTGGTTACTAGCAAGGTCCATCTCATTGACAAATCAAATAACCTCACCAAGTCATGAACATGGACAAAGTACTTTCTGCACTTCATTACCAATAAGGATTTACTAATTATATCCCAACCAACAATCATTGCATTCCATTTCTAGAATACCACTTCCCACTACAATATTACATTCAAATCAATTTTTTTATTGCACAATAATGGATCTCCTTACCTTGTTCTAGAGCCAATAAATTTGCACATGTAGAAAAAAAACTAACCATGATAATTGAGTTGGGTTTTATTCCCAGGACAACCAAATATGGTTCATAGTTAAAATGTAGGGGAAATCAAAAGGTATTACAAAAGTATTTTCTATATAGTATAGTTTGAACTCAAATTGTGGGTTTTATCTCGCAATAATTGCATTCTATTTTAACAAGACCACTTCCCACAAAAACATTACATTCAAATAAAATTATATTACATAACAATTTATCTACTTACATTATTCTAGGACCAATAAATATGAACATTCATGCAGAGCATTAACCACAATGATTGAGATGGGTTTTATGCCTAAAATGACACACATTTAATTGAAGAATGTCAAGGATTAATGGGGGAAAATAATATGGGATAACCAACAATGATTGCATTTCATATATCTACCTTCCTTGTTCCAAATCCAATAAATCTTCGCATATAGGCATAACACTAACCATGGTGATTAAGTTTGCTTTTATGCCTAGGATGTGCATTTCATTGAAGAATGTCAAGGATTCATGGGGGGGGGATGACTGCATTCAAATTGAAGAATGTGAAGGCTTATAGGGATGGAAAATCTTGGAATAACCAACAATAATTCCATTCCATGACCTAACTTCTTGTTTAGGCAATATTTTGAACAATTAATGTAAATAGGTTTGATTATGGTGTTGAAATACTTCATTTGGTTCATATAAAGGATCATGTCATTAACAAATTGAGGAACCTCACCAAATGACCATGGAAAAATTACTTTCTACATTTCATTCCCAACAAGGATTTCCTAATTCTATGGAAACTAGCAATTCATTGCATTCCATTTTTAGAAGAACATTGTCCAGAACAATATTACATTCAAATCAATATTTTTATTGTGTGATATTGGATATGATTACCTTGTTCTAGATACAATAAATTTGTACATACAATAAAAGCACTAACCATGTTAATTGAGTTGGATTTTATTCCCGAGTCTACTATTGCACGAAACTGCAAGTAGTCAACGCTCCCTGGTGTATCGTGACAAGGGACTAATCACCTCTCGTGGATCCTTGAAATCTAGAAGTGGTGAGTTTACCAATCACCTGTAGGTTTTAGTGTAACGACAGTCATACTACCAAAAATTGGTATCAGAGCTAGAGGTCACAAGTTCGATACACACTCGGCTCACGCTGAGGGGGTGATTGTTGCACGAAATTGCAAGTAGTCAGCGCTCCGCGGTGTATCGTGACAAGGGACTAATCGCCTCTCGGGAATCCTTGAAATCTAGTGGTGGTGAGTTTACCAATCACCTACAGGTTTTGGTGTAATGAAAACCGTACTACCAACAACTACTAAATATGGCCCTTAGTTAAAATGTATAGGAAATCGAAAGGTATCACAAAGGTATTTTCTATCTAGTATGATTTAATCTCAAACTGTAGGTTCTATATTGCAATCATTGCATTACATTTCAACAAGAATGTTGCCCACAACATCATTAAATTCAAATCAAGTTTTATTGCATGATAATGGATTTTCTTACCTTATTCCATAACCAATAAATATGCACATGCATGTAGATCAGTAACCACATTTATTGAGTTAGGTTTTATGCTTGTGATAACTTGCATTTCATCAAAGAATGTCAAGGATTAATGGGCATGGAGAATGTTGGGAATCAAAGAATGGAGAATCTTGAGAATTGGAAAATATTGAGAATCTTGGGATTGGAGAATGGAGGAAGAACACTAACCATGGTGATTGAGTTGGGTTTTATTCTCATAAATTGAATATTGTTGAAGAATGTCAAGGCTTCATGGCCAATGATTACATTCCAATTGAATAATTTCAAAGCTTCATGAGAAGGGATAATATGGGAATAACCAATAATCATTACATTCCATGACCCAACATCTCATTTAGGTGGTATTTTGAACAATTCACATGCAATGCTAAAATCCTCACATGCCATTCCTACCTTGTTCCAAATCCAAATGCATTTATTATTTCCTAACCATGGATGAGGATTTCATCGCTATTAATTTAGATTGGATATGGTGTAACTAGTTTTGATCATGGTGATGGAATATTGCATTTGGTTCCTATTAAAGGTCATGTTATTGACAAGTTGAGCAACCTTTCCAAGTCACCATGGACCAAGTACTTGCTACATTTCATTCCTAACAAGGGTTTACTAACTATATCCCAAGCAACAATTATTGCCTTAAATTTCTACAAGACTACTGCCTACATTACATAGCCATGGATTTCCTTACCTTGTTATAAAGATAATAAATATACACATGTAGTAAAAAAATAAACACAATGATTGAGTTGGGTTTTATTCCACAGAAAACCAAATATGGCCCTTAGTTAAAATGTAGGGGAAATTGAAAAGAATCAGAAAAGGATTTTCTATCTAGTACAAGTTAACCTCAAATTTTGGGTTTTGTCTAGCAATAATTGCATTCCATTTCTACAAGATTGCAACCAACAAAAATGGCACAAACCCCTTTCCCTCCAAAGGGTTTCTTGACCTCCTGGTCTTGGATCGTTCACAACACTGAGTCAGGGCGACTCCTTGGGTCCCTGCAGCACCCAAAACAACTCTACCCACACACACAGGTCTCTTCCGCAAGTGACCATGGCTATGACTGCAGGTCAATCTCTTCACGGTTCAGACTTCGGGGTATCCCAAACTCTCCCTTCTCTTCTTCACAAAGTGATTTGTTCCAAATCTCCGAACTCCTGTCACATGTCTCCTTAGATTCTCTAGCCCCACTAGGGTTCGGGTTTTGCAACTTTGCAAAACTCTAAGTTTCTCACTCTGAATTTATGGGTTTTCGATTCCTGAACTCCTTAATCCACTACCATGTATTCCTCCTACGATAGATGAATAGGAATAGATATTTGTACTTCACTATTTCACTTCATCAAGTCTTCAAACTTGCTAAACTCCGAAGTACCGAAACATTCCACGGTTATCCTCCTCGAAGATTTACCAGAACTAACAGTCTGGAATCACTCATCTCCCTCTAGAACGAATCTTATCCCCTATCCTGGATGTTAACTTCAAGGACTTCTCTCCGTTGAATAATTTTGCACCGTTGTTCCTCCTGAGATTTAGTTCCTCGACGTCTTCTGAAGAATTTCTCCAACACTTAGTCGAATTCTTGATCTGTGAAAACCTTGCAACAGATTTCATCCACAACTTAACCCTCCTTATGAATGGCCTCGCACTCCTTGCAACTATCCTCCAACTACTTCTATCTCCCATGACTGTAATCACACTATCTCTCCTGAGATTTCAGGTTCGAAAACTCTGTCACATACTCCTTGCGGACGTCAATGCACTCCTTGCAGACATGAGTTTCGCTATCTCTTCTGAGATTTCGAGTTGCAACATACTCGGTCACGCACTCCTTACGGACACCATGCACACCTTGCAATTGCTCAATGAAGAGAAACAATTGAAACCCATCTACTCCTCATAGTGACTCTTACATTCAACAAAGAAAATGTAGTCATGGATTCAAGAACAATAAATAACATAGAATTGAAAAACAACAGAAGGCCTACCATTTACTCACTCAGATAGACACACAAAATAACACATATTTGGGACAATATGTCCCTCTATTATGTTCATCCAACTGGAACTTACATACATTCACACAATATTTCTCCATGTCTCCCAGCTCTTAGCTTACAATGGAAATCTACACATTAGATTCAGTAGCCCCTCGACAATAATACAATGCTTTATACAAAGGGACTCCCTTGAGTTCTTCCCTCCAACTACTCTACGCTATCTAATTGAAATTGAATGCTATCAACTACTTAGAACTTATTACAATAAATATTGAGTGAGACAGATAAGAGTGCAATGCTCCATATCTATACATTGATCCTTCACATTAAAGAAAAATACATCTCCCCATCGATCTCACGCGATGGTTCAGCCTCTGGTCATTAAAGATGTTCATTACCCAAAAATGTTTGTCATATGTTTCATTAATACATTGATCTTTTGAAATTCAAAGTGTTTCACAATATGCGTTAGTGCGCCCAGCTGTCTTCCACGTTTGAGCTTTGCTGGCGATGATCCTGCATCATACTCCCTTGGCTGAAAAAATCATGGACTCTTGTCCATGATATCCTGCACCAATCTTCCATGCTTCTGGATATCC